>CABHPH010123641.1:0-12900 GCA_902168325.1 Peromyscus nudipes
TGGGCTTTTTCTAGGCTGCCTAATGAAAATCAAATAGGCCTAGCAGGTGGGAGCTTGAAGATAGGGTTAAATGCCCATTTTCTCTACTGTCTTCTTTTCGGGTTAATGTTCCAGTAAGGAACAAGACCTCTTCAGTAATTTGTTGTATTCTTTATTAGCCAGTTCAAGTACCACTGACTGATTTTACACAGAGTTGGAAATAGGGTACAGACATTTTTATGGGAAAATTTGGACCCTAATATAAGGCCCAAAACATGGACACATTTAGATCTGCAATGAGGGTCCTGGAGAGACGGCTCACTGGGTATAGGTACTCTCTGTGCAAGCATGGAGATCTGGGTTTGGTTCTCTGCACCCATGTAAAAAGCTGGGCATGGCTGCATGCATCTGGAACCCCAACACTGTGAGGGGAGGTGGTAAGGGGAGGATCTTGGGGGCTTGCTGGTCCCCATCCTATTTCCAGATCCTGTGAGAGACCCTGTCTTAGAATAAGGCAGAGATTGGTAGAGCAAGACACCTCACATCCTTTGGCCTCCATGCACCTGTACACATTTGACCACACACAAAAACACACATTGGAGTCTGGAGGGAGCGAAGGAGATGGAGAGAGGGGAGAAAAGGAGGTAGAAAGAGGAGAAAAGCAAGAATAGATGATCTAGGTAGGCTCTGTTGCTGTGATAAATACCATGACCACAAGCAACTTGGGGAGGAAAGAGTTTATTTTACCTTACAGTTTAGAGTACTTTGTGAAGTAAAGACAGGGCAAGAACCTGAGGTAGGAACTGAAGCAGAAGCCATGGAGAAACACTGCTTACTGCCTGCTCCCCGTGCCTTCTCAGCTACCTTTCTTGTGCAGCCCAGGACTCCACCCCTAGTGAGCCGGGTCTTCCTGTGGCAATCATTCATCGAGAAAATACCTACAGAGCAAAGTGATGGAGGTATTCTCTCAATTGAGAGTCCTCCTCCAGGTAGTTCTGTTTTAATTGAGTTGACATAAAATTCACCAGGACAAAAGATGGAGCTTTTTCACTGTTAGCATTAAAATTTCCTCTTAGCAAAACACGTTCTTATCTGTGCATCAGAAGACAGGTAGAAGGGTTGTGTTTAAATGATTGCAGTCACTAGTGTAAAACTTGGCAGATATTAAAAATTCAAGCGGGCTCCCATGTGTGCACACACCCTTTAAAGACTAATTTGAAAGCTAAGTAAGGTTGAGAGAGCCGTATAATTTTGTACCCTTTCATCACAGGCTGCAGCTGCCACCATTGGACATTTGCTTCATTGTCCCCTCCATTATGACCGTCTTTCTCTCAGTAACTTGAGAGAAAGTTGTAGATGAGAGATTGTGCCACTCCTAAACATTCATTTCCTGCCCTAAAAAGAAGGCCACTCTCCTGAATAACCACACTTGCACTATCCAGAGGAAACTTGCACCCTCAAGAAAACACTGGCATCAGGATGCCATGCAAATTTGCCAGCTGCCCCCAAGAAGGTCTCTCTTTCCTTTCTGATCCAGAATCCAAAGGCCACTGCCTTTAACTGGTGTCTCTTGTCTCCTTCAGCTTGCGACAGTTCTCAGTCTTTGTTATCCTCCATAGTTTTAAATAATGAAGGCTTTCATTTTGTAGCATGGGTCCACTCTGTGTTTCCTCATGTTAGGCTCAGGCCATGCTTTCTTGATAGAAATTACAGAAGTATCTAATGTGAACCTGTCCTGCCATTTCTGACATTAGCCTTAATATCTGGTTAAGTTTGTATCAGTCACGTTCCTCCACTCTCAGCTCTTTCCCTTTGTGGTGAGAGCCTCTGAGACTGTGGTGCTATCTTGTTCCTCATCAGGTCTGTATCTTCTATGATGACATATGTCTGGAGCTACCACTAGTGGTGGTTGCAGGTGCTAACTTAGTTTCTACCATCCTTTCTGCAGTGAGGAGTATAAGGAAAATTTCCTGTTCACCTATTGATTTAATTCAGTAAGACTCATATGTTACTTAGTGCACTAATTGTAATATATTATTATCATTTGTTTTGATAAATTATTCTAGTTACCCTTTATACACCATTATATACACAATTGCACATACATACACGTGATTTTGTGGATTGTTTTTAAGTCAGCGTCTCAATATATAGCCTAGGCTAGCTTGGAGTTCCCTAAAGATAGCATTTCATGATTAACCTTAGAAAACTACAGAGAAAGAAAGTAAATTCTGGCTAGGCTCAGCAAATAAACCCTGATAAGCTGAGTCAGGATCCACAGCGTGGAAAGAGAGAACCAGCTTCCACAAGTTGTCCACTGATGTACGCACACATATGCACATGCACACATAGTTTTGTGGATTGTTTTTAAGGCAAAGTCTCTCTCTATGTACCCTAGGCTAGCTTGAAGTTCCCTGTGTATTCTTGGCTTGTCTCAAACTCTCAATCTTTCTGCTTAAACCTCTGGAAAATACTGGGATTGTATGATGTGCTATTATATTCAGCTTGAAAAACATAACATTTAAATTTTTAAACATTTTAATTTAATGATTTTGGTTCTTTGAATCAAGGTCTTGTTACACAGGTCAGACTGTCCACGAACTTATACTCTTCTCCATCAGCCTTCTGTGTGTTGGGATTACAAGTGTGTACTACCATGCCTGTCTTAAAAATTTTTTTTTAATCACTAATAAATATTCTTAGATGTCAGCTATTAATTTGTTAGGCTTTTTACATTTTAATTTCCTTGATGTCATATGTTAATATAATTGTATGTAGATATAATTTTAAGTAAATAATGTGTCTGGATAATAAAACACTGGGAGGCTGGGTGGTGGTGGCGGCGGCGCACGTCTTTAATTCCAGCACTTGGGAGGCAGAGCCAGGCAGATATCTGTGAGTTCAAGGCCAGCCTGGTCTACAGAGCGAGATCCAGGACAGGCTCGAAAGTTACACAGAGAAACCCTGTCTTGGGAGGAAAAAAACCCAAAATACTGGGAGTCTGTCGATCTGGACTGATTGATGTGAGAAAAACAAATATTTTAACTGACATTTGTAGAGTCAATGTCATAATGTTGTTTTTATTTTGAATGTTATTAAAGTAAAAGCCTTGAAATTCTTACTATGAAGTAAAATCATCTTCCCTATGTGAATGAAAACTCAGAATGAGAATAAGGTATGAGTTTAATTGGTTATGACATTAAAGAGACAATTATTGAAAATATAAAACAAAAACAAAATCAAACAAATTAAAAACCACCCAAAAAGTGAAGCTTGTAAGTGTCTGTTTAATCCTGAATCAAGAGCAATCACTATGTAATTGAATGGCGGTTCTTAACACAGAGATAGCTGGCCATTGGTTAGTAGTGGCCAAAAGGGGAAAGAAAAGCTGGAGCTTAAAATGTGTTCCAATTGTGCTTCAGATGAGCTTTGTTGACAGAGTGGATGAGATTGTAAGGCAGAATGAACACAGCACCAAGAATTTGTTTTCCTGAATTATCAGAGTTCAACTATGCCACCCTATACCCTGTGCTGAAGACACTAATTTTTGTTAGTTAGTTATTTATCATGGTAGTCTCTTTATGTAAGCATAAAATCAAATATCAAATTCTACTTTCCCTTTCATATAAAAGGCCATGATCTAGTGTTTACTGCTCTGAAGATCACGATGTGCACCTGGGAGAGTGGGGGCCTGAAAATGAGGGGGACTAATGTCTGATGCAATAGCTAACTTTATTCAGAACATGAGTTTATACTCTGAAGGTTAAGAAGAATCACACGAGTAAAGTTCTCATGAGTTCAAGCTGTAGATGGTCACAAGGACAAGCTGCACATGGCAAAAACATGTTTTTCCATAGAGGCATGTGAACAAATAACAATATCCAGCTGTAATGAACAATCTAAGTGAATTCACTCCTATCTCTACACCTGGGAGGGGCATGAAAGCACATTCCAAGAACAATTCCATGTTTTTGAAGAAATGGAGGTCACAAGACTCTTGGTTTTTTTGTTCATTTGTTTGTTGTTTTCTTTTTTGTTTTTGTTTTGGTTTGTTTTGGTTTTTTGGTTTTTCGAGACAGGGTTTCTCTGTGTAGTTTTGGTGCCTGTCCTGGATCTCGCTCTGTAGACCAGGCTGGCTTCGAACTCACAGAGATCCACCTGGCTCTGCCTCCTGAGTGCTGAGATTAAAGACGTTCACCACCACTGCCTGGCTAAGACTCTCGTTTTCTTGGAGTTTTCTCATAAGCACTCAGAATTCCCCTTGCACAACTGACTCCATTCTTGGACTGTGTTCCAACAGTATAGTATACACATGAGACCACCTTTTGCTTCTTCACTAGAAGATCCTTTATTTATCAGCTCTAAGGGAACTTTTCCTTTGTAACAGATGCATACTAATCCACTGTGTGACTGCACTGCAATTATCAGTCCTCTGTTGCTGTTCCTTTTGAGCAACAAACCATGCTGGAAGTGAGAAACCTTTTATGTTGGTCATTCCACGTGTGTGTGCATCTGTCATTTCAGTATACATTACCACACTGTTACTTGTTCTTCAATACATTACATGAATGCCAGAGGTCGGCTTTAAATTGTCTTCTGTAATCTGGGCTGATGGAGCGGCCAGCATTGGGAACATGACCAGTTACAACTGTAAAGGGGAAGTAAAATGGGAATGAAATGAGAACGTAGCAAATGACTCTGCAGGTCTGCTTCACACAGATTACACATGTCTCTCTTGCTCACACTGGCCATGCCGGGAGTCTGAGGACATGTGTGAAAGGCTTTAGTGAGCACCCAAAAGGCCTGTGCCTTCCGTAGGGCATACTGGCAAATTAACCCCCGCCAGTCATGCCGGGAGGTGTTCTTTCCTAACCCACCCAAGGGTGACTTGTCAAAGTTTTGGGGTTTTGTTATTCTTTTAGGTTGTAGTATCTTAGTAGTTTAAATTTATGTTTCTTGCCAGTAAAGTTGAGCATTTTTCTTACATAGAAAGGCTAATTAGAAATTATTTTGTGTGACTAATCTATTCTTTCTCCATTTTTATTGAGTATTTTGTTTGTTTTCTTATTAAATCCTCTAGGCTTTTTGTGGTTTAGGGAACTTAACTCTTTGTTACATGAGTTGCCAGTCTTTTCTCGGTGTATCATTGTGTGGAAATATAAAAAATGGAAATTAAAAAATTTTAAAGAATCATGTTTTTCTAATCCAGAAAATAAAGAGAACATAGTATCTTCCTCTTAGCATTGTAAATTATCCAGGAAAGCCATGACTTTAGAAAAGAATATCAGGAAAGAAAAAAAAATGTACATACTTCATGGCTCTACATCATCTCCATGACACAATAAATTCCTTCTGGTCTAGCTCTACACAGTTCACAGTGTGAGTCATGGACCAACACAATCTGGGAACTGTTTGATGTTAGTCTTTGATGAAATAAGTACTAAAATTGAAAGTGCACCTTCAGAGGCAATTTGAATTGCCAGGACATCAGATACATCAAGGTCCTGTCTCATCGAACAGGGTATGAACTAGAAGTATCAGACCGGGACAATGGGAATGAAAAACCAGATCCTTAACAAAAAGTACTTTGGAGTGCATTAGTTGATACTGTAAAACATGGAATGATTTATTTTCCCCAAATCCTCAGAGACTTTGCACTTGCTGTTTCTTGTGCCTGGAATTTTTTTTCTTAATTCATCTTGCTAGCTTGTCATCCATGTCTTTTAAGACCTAGCCAGATGTGGAGTGTTTGGAGAAAGTTTCCAGACTGTGAAAACCTATTTAAGAATTGGCATTTCTTGTAAGATAATGGGGTTGTTATTTGCTGATACGCCTTCCCCTTTTAAAAACAAACGTGTGTAAGTTCCTGGAACATCAGGGATGTACTTCTTGTGTGTGATATTGCCTGATATAGAACAAGGCAAGGAATGTCTAGCAAATCATGTGTAGTTATTGAACTAGCTGAAAATGCCCATCGCTTCCCCAAATGCCTCCATGTATAAGTTCCTTTTCTGTTGTGATAAAGTACTATAGCCAAAGGCAATTTGAGGAAGAGTATTTGGGCTGTGGTTTGCTTCCAAATGTCTAGACAGATGTTGAGGAAGGCATGGTGGCTGGAGCAGGAAGCTGAAAGTCGTATCACAACCACACACAGGAAACTGGATACTCAAAGTGGGGCAAGGCTGTAAATTCAAAAAGCCCAACCCAGTGATGTATTTCCTTGGCAAGGTTCCCTTCCTAAAAGTCCTATAACCTCCCCCAAACAGCACCACCACCTGGGGACTTAGTGTGTAAATATGAGCCAATGGGGGACAAATCTCATTCAAACCACCGAAATGTGCTTCCTTATCTTCTAATTGATCCTGTTTCCCAAGGTCCAGCCCCTAAAGTCAGTAACAGCAAAATATTAACTACTCATATCAAATGTTCTTTCTTTTGTGATACATATTGTAACCAGGCTTTTCTCTGTCCTACCCCATCCCATAGCCATTTCCAAATAATTCAAATATTTGGTTGATGGCTCAGGCTTACTACTAACTAGCTCTTACATTTAAGTTAACCCATTTCTATTAATCTTTGTATTGCCACGTGGCCCATGGCTTACTGGTGCTCTGGCATTTTGCTCCTTTGGTGTTTGCTGGCATCTACCCCTGACTCTGCCCTTTTTCTTCCTGTATCTCTGCTTGGATTTCTTGCCTGGCTCTTTCCTGCCTTGCTATAGGCCAAATCAGCTATTTTATTAACCAATGGGAATAAAACATATTCACAGCATACAAACGAGTTATCCCACAGCAACTTAGTTAAACACAAGTTTACTGACTTATTATAGTATTATATATAGGATTATAGTTTGAGTAGTTCTTTGTTTTCTTAGTTTTTGTAAGCTTTATTCTGGGTTAGCAAATGTTTTTGAAAACCTTAATTGATAGATTAATAATACCATATAATATGAGTGTTCCTTAACAATTCTTTCTACTTTGTCATGAATAAGGTTTTAGTAAATACTGTCATAGAAACATATTTTCTTTTCTGTTTATTTCTTTAACTTATCTTAAAATATTCGAGTAAGTGGTCAGCTAAGGACTGTGTATATATATATATGTATGTATGTATGTATGTATATATATATATTACTTTTGAGGAATTGATGAATTCCTAAATTTATTTCAGAAAATATTTTCTAGTTTGTGCTTTGAGCGTCTGAATGTGCTGGACTAACTTTGAGTATTAACATTTTTGTCAATTTGGCCAAAGAATGGTAACTGACTTTTAAAATTTACATTGTTGTTTGTGACTTGAGTATTCCCATAAGTTTAGAGTCATTTATACTGAGTTGTTATTTCATTAAACAGATTTTGGAGCACTACCACAGAAAGCCAGCTACACTTAAGACATTGCTATAAAATTGTCAGAGACTAAAGAGATTGATCATTCAGGGCCACGCTTGTGTCCTCCGAGCACCTGCTCATCTGAACTCAGTAACTGTTGGTGACATTGCTGGTGCTGACAAGGCAGAGTTGTTGGTAGTGTGGGTGGGTGGGTATGAGTCTGTACCTTATTTGGTTTAGTTGCAGAAGAATCTGAGGGAGGAGGTGAGACTTTGAGCTCTAGAAACAGAGGCTGCGGTGGCAGCAGGTGGGTGGGTGTTCCAGGTGGAAGGGACAGTAAAGGAGAAGGCATGGAGGCAGGCCGGCCGTCAGGAAGGCTTGACAGGAGCGCTTAGGCTGTTGAAAGCTGCGAAAGGCAAGCCATGGTAAGCAGGCACAGAGTGAACAGATAGCTCAGAAGACCCACATTTGAATGCAGCTGTCACAGGAGACACAGGCTGTGGCAGGGCAGCCTAAGAGATGGAGCAGCAATTTCTCAGGGCAGTCCCTAAAACAAAACGCCAAATTAGTTGACTACTGCAAAGTTCTGGTCCCACTTGTGACTTTCCTCCAAGCAAAGAAGCTTCTTTGTCTCATAATGAAACTCTAAGAAGGTGGTCCTTGGGGAGACAATGGTGAGCCTCAAAGAGAAGTGGGCCTTTGGGGACCCTTCTCTTAGACTAAGTCGCACTAGGAAAATGACGCCAGGGTTTTCTCTGATCACGGCTGCCCGTCTTAACTTCCGTTATCTCAATTTCTGCCCTTTGGTGATCACTAGTTTTTTTCCATTTCAGATCACTGAAAGGTCACATGTTTAAGCCTTCCTCTGACCAGTAAATCTGTTATTGTTGAAAATTGTTAACCAGGGAATAGAGATGGTTCAGTGGTTGAGAGCACTGACTGGTCTTCCAAAGGAACTGAATTGGATTCCTAGTACCCATATGGCAGCTTGCAATTCTGGGGCACTGCATTTACATAGTACTCATATATACACACAGGCAAAACACCCATACACATAAAATAAAAATTAAAAATTGTTAACAATTGTTTTAAGTAACTAGTAAATATGACAGGATATGAGCCTGAAGATCTGGCTCGGGGGTTTCAGAGCACTGACTGCTCTTCTAGAGGACCCAGGTTTAACTTCTAGCACCCACATAGCGTCTCACAACCATCTGCAACTCCAGTTCCCTCTGGGGCCTCTGCAGGGCTCTAGGCACACACATGGTGCACATACATACATGCAGACAAAACAACCGTACCCATAAAAATAATAAAAATGTCTTTAAAAACTTAAAAAAATAAAAGGTAAAACTAATCAAAAGGATGTATAGAATGTAAAGGTTCTCTCTTACTTCCGACTCCCAGGTCTCCCGCTCCTCCCCCAATACATTGCTACACTGTTTTATGAGTCTCCAGAGGTAATGTGAACTTTTACAGATCATGCTTGTATGTGTATTGCATATTCTCATTTGCTTTGCTGTGGTTGCTGCTATATATTTGTATATTTTTCCTTATTAGTATACATAAAGCTACTGCTCTACTAAGGCTATTAAAAGTGTTTTTTTTTTTCACTAGCACAGAGTTACTGACTTCTAAAATAGCTATGTAGGTATTTCTTTTGTGAATTTATTATAATTTGCATCCTTTGTCTCCTATAGATGGATCTTTGAGTTGTGTCTAATTCTAATAATGCAAGTTCTGACAGTGAGCCTAAATACTTGAAGACCTCTTTTAACCACAGGTTTCAATCTCTGTTCCTCATAAGCTCTTATCCAGAACAGGCCACTGCTACTTCATAAACCAGGGAAAACTCCCATAGACAAGAGCTTTTGCTGCTTCTCTGAATACTGTGAGACTGCCCTTGCTCCCAACAGGCCCATCCTGCCCTTTGACAAACTGAGTTGTCCTTACCTGATAGGAGAGATGAAACCTAATTTTTTCTATTCTAACCTAGACTGAAACCTAGCTATTGTCTCAAATCCTCTTTAGTGGAGATCATGCCTTCATGTTTGTCCCATGTTTCTAGACCAGGAGTGAAGCTTGGTTTTCGTTGGCTCCTTCTGCCACTTCCATCAGCATGCCCTACTCTTACCTTCCTAACTGCAATTAGATTGCAACTTTTTCACAATCCTTTGTTTGTTTATTGAAAATTCTAATACCTATATTTATAGTTTGCATTTTACTCTCAATTACTGCCATAATAATTACCATAGTAACCACATTGAATACTATGTCTCAGGCATTGCTAGTTGTTTTACATCTATTACTCAGTGATTGCCTCACAATAATTCTATAATTTATTTAGGCTTACGCTGTTAGCACCATTGAACTGAATGCCTAATTGACTTTGTGTGTGTGTGTGTGTGTGTGTGCGCGCGCGCGCGCGCGCGCACGTCGCATGGGGGGTGTTTATGTGCATGTACATATGGGGTCCAGAGGTTGACATTGGATGTCTTTATTTTTCTCTACCTTATATTTATTATTTATTTACTTTTGAGACAGGTTCTCACTGTGTAGCTCTAGCTGTCCTAGAACTTGCTATGTAGACTAGACTGATCTTGAACTCATATAGAGATCCACCTATGTCTGTCTCCCAAGTGCTGACATTAAGGGCATATGCCACCATGCACTGTTCCATCTTATTAAAAAACAATGTGTGTGTGTGTTTGCATGTGTGTGCACATGCATGCGTGTGTGTGTGTGTGCATGAACAGTGTAGCATACATATAGAGATAAGAGAACACTGTGGGAGCCAATTCTTTCCTTCCATCATGTGGGTTTTGGATATTAAACTCAGGTCTGTTGACAAGCACTTTTACTAGCTGATCCATCATACTGGCTCCTCCCAACCTTAGTGACCGTGTTGCTCACTGAATCTAGAGTTCCATCACTTTTGCTAGACTGGCTGTCCAGGGAACCCCAAAGATCCAGTTATCTCTGCCCCACAACACTGAAGTTACAGGTGTACATGTCCATACTTGGCTTTTATGTGGGTGTTGGGGATCCTAACTCCTGTCTTATGCTTGTGCTGCAAGTACTTTGTCTACTGAGCCATGTCTCAAGTCTAGGAACTCAGTGTTTTGTGAGGTAGCACCAGGATCACCCGGCTAGTAAGCATAGACCTGAGATTTTAGTCCAGATCCACTTTAACTTGGAAGCCTGCCTGTTTTTTAAACATCATTTTCCAAAGTGTGTTCCATATGATTGACGTTTAGAGTTGTTAATAGCTATCAGGTGACACGGATTCTGTGGTCAAAGAAATTTGAGAAACACTAAGTTCATTAGAATGTAACACCAACCGAATGCTCTTGGGAGGCAGTGTTGAACCCAGACTTTTTGGAATTTGGATACACTTAGTCCTCTGACTCTTTAAAAAGAAAATCTCATAATGTATAGCAATTTGGCTCACATACTTGGTAATGAAAAGCCTTGTTTTTCAGAAGTGTTGAATTGGACTTACTTCTCAAGGAAAATTTAGAATTACATCTGTCAAGGTTATCAGTGAGCTCCCAGCTACACACAATGGCAAATGCTTTCCTGTCTTGATCTGACTGGACTTTGCCTGCTGTATTTGATTCTCTGAGTGTACGCTCCTCTTTGACTTCTTAGAACTATCTCCAACTTTCTTGTCTGACCTCACTGCAGTCTCCCTTGTCTGGCTTCTCTTTTCACACCTTAAATGCTAGTCTTTCTGGGACTCTTTACTCAATTTTTTTCCCTATAACAGTATGCATTCTTCCTATGAAACCCCATTCATTATGCCAACTACCACATATATGTTCTTGCTTTCATGTATCTATAGCCCGTATCTCTCTCCTGAATTCCAGTTCATTTCCAGCTACTTCTCAGACAGTCACTTGTCATATCAGCACCCTAGATACAGCACCTCCTAATGGAGATGTCACTTCTTACTCAACAACCTATGTGCTATTTTTGATTCCTGTGTTCCTCAAATCAATTCTGAACCCATAAGATGAGGCTAGGTTCTTGGTAAATAAGAGGAAGCAAAGCCATTCTTCCTATGCAGGAATTTCACTTATTTCCAAAACAAGAGGACACAGCAGCCTTGTACAAGATGCCTTGTATACCAGAGAGGGGCTGTATAAGCTTTATGCAGCAGCAGTATCATAGGCAATGATTTTTATCTGAGGTATGACTATTGCTAATTGAAAATTTTCCCCAGTAGGGACTGTATAAATGCATTTGATGCAGTTAATAAAAAATATGGAGTAGGAAGGATAGTTTTCCTAAACTCTGGGCAGTTGAATTATGAAGAGTAAAGTTTTTCCTAACTAAAGAAGTCATTGAAAAAAGATCGTAATCATACTTTCCCAAGTTACTTTGGCCAAACAATTTAAATACACACACACACACACACACACACACACACACACACACACACACACAAATACAAATGATCTTCATGAGAGCAAAGAGTTGAGATAATGGAAGTTAAGATGGGCAGCCATGATCAGAGAAAATCTTGCAGTATCAGAGTATAAAAAGTGTTTTCCCAGCTAGGCGGGTGGCACACACCTTTAGTCCCAGCACTGGGGAGGCAGAGAAAGGTGGATCTCTGAGGCCATCCTAGTCTACAAAGTGAGTTCCAGGACAGCCAGGGCTGTTGCACAGAGAAACCCTGTCTCGAAAAAACAAAACAGAACAAAAAAAGCTAAGTGAAAAATAGCATTGAGATACAAAATAGAGACTGTCTATTTTTATATTCTTTTTTTTTTTTTTTTTTTTTTTGGTTTTTTTGAGACAGGGTTTCTCTGTGTAGCTTTGCGCCTTTCCTGGAGCTCACTTGGTAGCCCAGGCTGGCCTCGAACTCACAGAGATCCGCCTGCCTCTGGCTCCCGAGTGCTGGGATTAAAGGCGTGCGCGCCACCAATGCCCGGCCTATTTTTATATTCTGATGTAGACATCAAACTAACAGATATCAGTAGATGGGTGAGTAAAATTTTTCCTCAAAATATTTTTTCATTACATTTCAGTTTCAACTTTATAGCTAGCATCCAAGACCACCATGACTTGCTTCAGCATCCATTTGTAGCCATATGGACAGAATAGCTTAGGCCTTGGAATCCCCTAGCCCATAGTTTAAAATACAACTTTATCACTTCCTGTTTATGTAACTTTTGACTTAGGCAAGTCACTCGGCCTTTTAGAAACTTAGTTTTCTTCCCCTATGAAAGAATACCATACCTGCTGGCTAATTGCATGTGGAATAAAACCTAGCATATTTTTTAGCACCAAATAAATGTTAGTTTGATTTTTTTTTTAACAACATAACCTTTTTCTTCTATTAATCCTATTTTCTGCCTTGAATGCCTATTCTTTCAAATTTTCATAATCAAATAATACCCATACTTACAAATTACTCTCATATAGCACCTTATTCACGAAGCCTTCCCTGATTTCCACCTCACCTAGCAACTCTAAGAAATATTTCCCCTTAAATTCTTTTTCTTTTCTCCCCTCCCTCCCTTCCTCCCTCCCTCCTCCATCCTCTTTCTTTCTTTCTTTCTTTCTTTCTTTCTTTCTTTCTTTC
>CABHPH010123642.1:0-15073 GCA_902168325.1 Peromyscus nudipes
TAGCCTCCCTCTGCTCTCTGGGGACTGCTGGGCACAGTCAGCACACTCCAAGCAAGTGGTTTCTCAGAACAGCCACTGGTTGCTGGCCGAGACCTCTGGCTCCAGAAGACAGACTGAGGATGTGGGCAGAGCCCCAGGCAGCTGCCAGGGCTGGTTCTGCATGGCACCCTGGGGATCCCCTTCCGTGGCGCCGGTAATCCTGCTTGGTCTCTTAGCAACTGTTGGTGGCATCAACAGTAAAGGGGTTTTGAGAGCCAGGGTGGATAGCATTTCAGAGCTTCTACGATCTTAAAAAGATTAGCCTTTTCTCTTGCCAGTAGATGCCCTTGAACCCAGGGTGGACCTTCTAGAGACAGGCAGGCGCTGGGCTTTGCAGTATTCTTCCACTTCCCTGGTCTTAGTGGACCCTGCCCTATCTCTAGGCTTGAGCTCTGCACACACAGAGACAGTGTGCTCTCACAGTCCCCTTTCTCCAGCAGCAGCGCTGGAGGTGTTGGAGCTCAGGCCTTCCCTGCATTCTGATCCACCAAGTATGCTGGCATGTGCCAAGTCTCTACTATGGGGGCAGGGGGTGCTGAACTCAGAGCTTGGATGTGTCTACAAAGCTTTCCATCATCCAGACTTAAAGGTCCCATTACAAGCTCCTGTCACCCAAGATGGAAAGTTTCCATCCTTCCTTGCCTCAGACCTTCCAGACCTTCCAGAAAGGGGCTGAGGCTCATGGGAAAGCAGACAGACTTCTTAGGATGGGGTATGTGTTGACTAGATGTTTGTTAGAGTTAAAGTCACCTGAGAAGAAACCTTAATTGAGAAAATGTCTCTGTAAGATTGGCCTGTAGGCAAGCCTATTGGGCATTTCCTTGATTAATGATTGATTTGGGCAGGCCCAGTCCATTGTGAGCTGTGCAACCCCTGGGGAGGTGGTCTTGCTGTGCATAAGAAAGCAGGCCGAGCAAGCCCTGGGGAGCAAGCCAGTAAACAGCATTTCTCCACAGCCTCTGCTTCAGTTCCTGCCTCCAGGTTTCTGCCTTCAGTTTCTGCTCCAACTTCCCTTCTTGGTGGACAGTAGGCTGTCAGATGAACCCTCATCTTGAATCAGGGTCTGGAAAAAGATTGCTCTCTTATTTAGCATTATCTCACAGCACTCTTACCCCTGGGGGCTGATGGTACACAGGGAAAGTGATCCAGTATGAAGCATCCACATCACACCCAGCTTCTCCCGCATATGCTGGGTATTCAAACTGAGGTCCTCATCGCTTGCATTGCACAAGTGAGCCACCTCCCTAGCCTTGGGTCTGTATTTGGAAGTCTATCTTGTCCTGAGTCTCTTTCCCTGTGCTCTGCTTCTCGTCCAAATGAGGTGAACAGCTTCCTCCGTCGTTTCCCTGCCACCACTGTGCTCTGCCCGAGCATGCAGGACCCAGCAATGATTGACTCAACCCTGAAACTGTGAGCCAGAATAAATTCTCCCTGTATTAGGAAAAGTTGAAGGAAGAAATGGTTTATTCTGGGTCACGATTTGAGAGTGCATATGAATCATGCCAGGGAAGCCATGTCAGTGGGAACCTAAGACTGCTGGCCGCATTGCATCCACAGTCAGGAGACAGACACAGGTGAGCACTGGGGATCAACCCACTTTCCTCTCGGTCAGGACCCCAGCCCATATTTAGGGTGAGTCTTTTCCTTCATTAGTCCTATCTAGAAACTCTCTCACAGACAGGCCTAGAGGTGACTCTAGATGAGCGGTTCTCAACCTGTGGGTAGTGACCCCTTTGGGGCAGGGGTCAAAGGACCCTTTCACAGGGGTCACCTAAGACCATCAGAAAACACAGATACTCACATTACAATTAATAATTCAACTTTCTATATTGACCAAGCATTTTAAAATGATTTTTGTTTTTATGTGTGTGGATGTTTGGCTTGTATGTATACCTGTGTATCACGTGTGTAGCTGGTGCCCATGGAAGCCAGAAGAGGGTGTCAAATGCCTTGGAAATGGAATCACAGATTGTTGTGAGCTGCTGTGTGGTGCTGGGGATCGAACCCAGGCCCTCTGCAAGAGCAGTCGGTGTTCCTAACACAGAGGCATCTCTCCAGACCCCGACTAAGTCTTTCTAAATATGTAAGTAAAATAATGGAAGCAAGAACAAATCCAGGTCCTAGAGGACTGTTTTTTAACTCCTTGTACCATAACATTAGCTGCAGAGGCTTCTGCTGCTGCTGCTGCTGCTTCCTCTTCTTCTTTTTTTTTCTTATTCCTCTTCCTCCTACGCCTTCATCAGATAAACAATCCAGCCCCCACACTCTTCAGTCCCACTGCTCTCTCTCTTATTTCAGGATCAGGTCTGATCCCGAGGGTCTGGAAGATTGTTTGTGTGTAGCTGGAGCTTTTCTCCCCGGGTCCCGCCAAGTCCCGACAGTCCCGTAGCCCACTTATAAAATAAACATACAGACGCTTATATTATTTAAACTGCTTGGCCATTAGCTCAGGCCTACCATTGTGTAGCTCTTACTCTTATACTCAGCCCATTTCTGTTAATCTATATGTCGCCACATGTTCCATGGCTTTACCTGCTGCCTTTATATGATGCTCCCTGGATGGCAGGCTGGTGTCTCCTCCTCTCCCCCTTCCTGTTCCTCCAATTCTCCTCTCTGCTAGTCCTGCCATGGCTACTGCCTGGCTACTGGCCAATCAGTGTTTTATTTATCAGTCAATCATCCACAGCATTTGTGTGTGTGTATGTGTATGCCTGTGTGTGTACCCGTGAGTATGGGTGTGCATGCACGTATGTGTGCATGTGCCAAAGTAAAGAACAATGTCAGGCGTTGTTCCTTAGATACCATCCACCATTTTCTTTTTGAGACTGTCCCTCATTGGCCTAGAGCTCACTGAGTAGGCTTGACAGGCTGGCCAGTGAGAGTCAATCCTGTAACCCCAGCACCTGGGAGGCAGAGGCCAGAGAGTGCAGCAAGTTCCGGAAAGGACAGTCTGTGTGGGGAGTTCCTGGGGCTGGGGCTACATGCAACACTGTTTCAAGACATAAGCAAAACCTAGAAACCTGTTTGAAGTGTAACACTGCAGAAATTCAGGTATGTTTCCTACTCAAATAACTTGAACATACCTAAGGGTCTGTAGGGTAATAATTAGTCTTACATTTTGCTCAAACTAAATCTTTATAGAAAACTTCAATCTATATGTAGCATTTTCTCTTATAAACAATGCTGAATAACATTCCCTCTGCAGAGCTTGAGAATTTTTTCTGATTCAGGTACTTCGAAACTACTGAGATTGAGCTGGAAAGATAGCTCAGAGGTTAAGAGCACTTGCTTCAATTCCCAGCACGATTTGATGGCTCACAACCATATGTAAGTCCAGTTCCAATAGATCTGGAACTGGATCTCATGTAGCACAGACCACTCTATCTGGAACTGATACCCTCTTCTGACCTCCACGGGTGCTAATCACGCACGTGGTGCACATACATACACACATGCAGATAAAACATTCACACATAAAATAAAGTGAATAAATCTAATTAAAAAATTAAAAGCTTGCTGAAGACTTTCCTTAACTCCTGGTGGGGAGTTTCTCATGGGCAGGCTTGCTTTCTATTCTCAGAGGAACCCTTTTAAGAGTACCCTGACCCTTTAAGAATGCTCTGACCCTCTAAGAATGCCCTGGCTCCCTGGCTGTAGGTTGCCTTACGGCCCCCTGCTTGTCCTCCTGGGATCCCCACCCCATCCATCAGAAGTATTAGTTCCTTTTGGTGAAGAGTGAAAAGAGGTGTGGTGCCAGTTTTCATCCACGAATTCAGCTTACAGGAGGAACCTTCAATTCCGATGACCTCACCATTCTTAGGCTTGTAGCAAGGCCAGAGGTGTCTGGCGGGAAGGTATGAAGGAGGGAAGCTGAAGAAATACCCTTCACAGAACAGCCCAAAGACCCACTTCCTCTAACTAGGACCCATGTCCTAATAGCCCAATCAGTGTCATGTCACCAACGGGTCATCCATCCATGGAGGGGGTCAGCACCCACACAGTTCAATCACCTCACAGTGGTAACACCAGCTAGAAACCCAGCCTTTAGCACAGGAGCCGTCGAGAGGCTACTCTACATCCACACCTCAACGGGTCAGAACTTTGCTTATGCTATGTTCATTCATTTTATAGAATGACCCCAGAACACAGTTCTATTTTACTCCATTGATAGTCAGGGGCTTCAGAAAAGCACACTGGCTCCCTCATTCTTCATGCAAGGGTTTTAAATTGAGTGACTAGCTTTCTGGTATGTGTGCGCATATTTGTAGATACACAGCTTTGTGCACCACCGGGTTAGACGATAATGATGATGATAACACAGTCAGTGCTTTTAATTTTTTTAATTTAATTTTTTGTGTGTGGATGTTTTGCCTGCGTGTTTGTCTGTACACCACGTCTGTGCTTGGTGCTCAGGGAAGTCAGAAGAGGGTGTCAGTTCCCCTGGAACTAGAATTTCTAACAGTTGTGAGCCACTGCGTAGGCTCTGGAATTGAACCCGGGTCTTCTGGAAGAGTAGCCAGTGCTTTTAACTGCTGAGCCATCTGTCCAGCCCATAACTCATATATTGTTTCTTTCAAGTATGATATAGAATGATGTATGCCATACTAATTACATGCATATGTATTCATCATAGGCAGGGCTCATCAATGATTCTGTAATATCAACTATTGAACACCAGTGGCCTGTATGCTCAGCCACTTGAATTAGCTTCCCCATTTTCCTCAATACTTTAAAAATGATTTTCAGAGGGAAAGACACACACCTGTGATCCTTTTCTTTTTTTGGTCTTGTTTCAGACATTGTTGTGTGTAGCCCAGGCTAACCTTGAGCTTGTTATGATGCTGAGGCTGATCTTGAGCTCTCGACTTTCCTGTCTCCACATCCCGTGACAGCCTTCTTTCCCTGATTCTTGCAAAGTTCTTCTTTCCTGAGCTTCCAGGACCCTGCTCCACAGGGTTTGTCCCCTTCTCCTGCCCCTGCTCAGACTCCTTGTTCATCTGTCTCTGAGATCTGCAATCCCTAAGCCTCAGGCCATCCCAGGGTTTGCTTTTCAGGATGGGTCTACTCTCCATGTCCACTCCATTGGGAATCACAATCAGTCCAAACCAGAAGAGAGTGCTGATGCAGTACTGGGCCTCCTCCTCCTTCTCCTCCTCCTTAAATACCCATTCATTATTAGTGTATATTATTAGCGTGTGTGTGTGTGTGTGTGTGTGTGTGTGTGTGATGTGCCCACATGACAAGATATGCATATGGAAGTCAAAGGGACCACTTTCTCACTCCTTCCACTTATATGGGGGTCCCAGGGCTCGAACTCAGGTCTCCAGGTTGGATGGCTAGCACCTTCACCCTCCGAACTATCTCTACAGGCCTTCTTTGTACTCTTCTAAGTACTTGATGACAGCAAGTCATTAAAAACTCATGATGACTCCATCATCGTTATGGTTATCATCATCATCACCATCACCATCATCACCATTTCACAGGATGGTAAGCTGAGGTATAAAGAGGTTAAAGGACAAAACACAGTGGATGACCCATAAATGGTTCCTGATCAGTACATGAATGAATGATTACATGATCTCACTTACGTAATGATTACAACCTAGGGATTCTGTAGTTGGGATGTCCCCCAGGTGAGCTACAGGCCATGTGTACTCAAAGTAGCCAGGATGCAGAGATAATCTTCTATTCAAGATGGCCCATGACATATGAGCATCTGGGGACATTGTTCCTTCTCACATCTCTCGCATTTATGGGCCTCTAGAGGAGCCTCAGGGTGGCCAGGAAGTTAATTATTATTATTTTTTGTTTGCTGTGCTGAGATGGAACCTAGGGTCTTGGACTTGCTAGGCAAGGGCTTTACCACTGAGCTTCATCTAGCTCTGCCTAGGAAGTTACTACATCTGTAGTAAGGCGTGTCTGCCCCACTTTGCCAGCAGAAGAATACTTTTCTTTCTTTTTACTGATGGCAGGTGGTCTCCTCCTAAGTACTTCAGACCGACTAACCAATTGTCTCTTTAGCCTAAACAGTGGAGCCTTTTAGTAACGTTGTTCTGTAGTTGAGGAAACTAAGTGACTTTCCAGTGGCCTACTGTATGCAATTGACTATCCTGAGGTGGTCAATGGGAAAAGAAGCTGTTTGTGGAGACCCAAGCCACAGGAATGGAGAAGGTCACCTGCACAGTCTGGTCAACACACCTGTTGTGGAATAATCTTTTTGTATGCTGTGAAGATGTGTCACTAGGATTGGTTTAATAAACAGCTGAACAGCCAATAGCTAGGCTGGATTTCCAGGCACAGACGACACTGGGAAGAAGGGCAGAGTCACCAGGAGACACCAGGACACAGAGCAAGCAGCATGGGCATTACAAAGTAAAGGTAACCAAGCCACATAAAAGAACAGACTAAGAGAAATGGCTTAATTTAAGTTGTAAGGGCTAGTCAGAAACAAGTCTAAGCTATCGGCCATGCTTTCATAATTAATAAGAAGTCTTCATGTCATGATTTGGGAGCTGGCCAGCGGGACAGAGAAAGACTTGCAACACAGACCTGCTGAGCTAGGATGCTGCTAGCCCCCATGCACGTATCCCAGGCCCTATCTCTAGTTGTGTTCTGAGCAAACGAGATTCCCAGAGAGAATGAGTAGCCAGGATTGCCACTTCTTGGAGCTCTTGAATTGCTTGACTTCTGGTGCTTGAGGAAGGAATTGTTTTGAAAGGTCTGAGGACAGAGAGTTAGTGGAACTCCCAACTACCAGAAACACACACTGTGGGCAGCACTTCCCCTGGTGAGGCCAGACTTCCCCCTCTAGCTCCTTCTATCCCCTCCTACAGTCAGCCCACTGCAGTCAGTGTGGTGTCAGCTGTCACCAGACTGCTCAGTGGGCAGCTGTCACTTTTTAACTGCTGCGCGGTCCAGCCCGGATGCTAACCAGCCACTAAGAAGCTGCTGTGTGTCAAATGGCCAGAGCTTTGGATATAAACACAGAATGAAAGCCTTTTACCTGCAATGCTGCCGAAGTCTGTGATTCTGATGACTAGAAAGGCACGGCCCCTCCTTCCTGTTCTTTGTTTGTCTGTATTTCCCTTCCTGAGCACCCAGCAAAGCTGTCAGCTCAAGAACAGAGTGCTGACCCAGCACAGCATCAGCGCTGCGGACATTTTTTCCTTGATAGTTTCACCAGTGATGGCAATGGACCAGCGGACCTCAATGCCACAGTTACCTTGATGCCACGCCACGCCACGCCACACTGGAACTGCTTAAATGAAATAATACCCTTTTCAGAATTGAAAATCAATGGCCAAGCGAAATTCACATGTGAACTTTCCCAATAGCTAAGAGGTAGAAACAACTCAAAAGGCTATCAGTGAAAGAGTGGATACATGGACTAAGGCATAGCCATCCGTCTGGTGGAGTGTTACTGAGCCATAAGAAGAAGTGAAGTCTGATGCACACTACCTTGAAATTGTTGTGCTGGGTGGAAAACTGAAGGCCAAGGGCAAAGGGACAGTACTGTGTGCGCTATTTATGTCAAATGTCATCAACAGAAAAAGCCAAAGAAACAAAAAGTCAAGGCTTGCCTTTGGGCTGATGAGAATGTTCTAGAGCTAGGCAGTGGTTGCATGAGAAAGTGCTGGATGTCAGCAATGGCATATTTTCTGTGATATACATTTTACCACAAAAAGTTTCCCTAGAAATCAAAAGAAAAAAAATTCAAGCGTATGTGGGCTTTATCCCAAATTAATATTTACCCCTCCTTCCCAAAGAGAAAATTAATAACTAAAGTGTTAATTGTACAAGTGTATGTTTGTCAGAACCCTTTGACTTATACTAAAGGTCCATAACATTTCACTAAATTTTACCTCAGTTAAAAACTGGCCAATCAGTGTGGGGGTATTGTGTTCCCCAAAATATTATGTATGCTAATAAACTTATCTGGGGTCAGAGAACAGGACAGCCACAATATTAAACATAGAGGTTAGGCAGTGGTAGCATATGCCTTTAATCCTAGCATTCCAGAGACAGAAATCCCTCTGGATCTCTGTGAGTTCAAGGCCACATTGGAAACGACCAGGCACGGTGATACACACCTTTAACCCCAGAAAGCCACACCTTTAATCCCAGGGAGTGGTGGTAGAAAGCAGAAAGGTATATAAAGCGTGAGGACCAGAAACTAGAGGCATTTGCCCTGGAGAGGCATTTGCCCTGGAGAGGCATTTGGCCTGGAGAAGCCTTTGGCCTGGAGAAGCCTTTGGCCTGGAGAAGCATGTGGCTGGTTAAGCATTCAGGCTTTTGAGCAGCAGTTCAGCTGAGACCCATTCTGGATGAGGGCTTGGGGCATCCAGTCTGAGGAAACAAGATCAGCTGAGAAGTTGGCCAGGTGAGGTTAGTTGTGGTTTGTTCTGTCTCTCTGACCTTCCAATGTTCACCCCAATACCTGGCCCGGGTTTGATTTTATAAATAAGAACTTTTAAGACTCATGCTACAAATCAGTGCTTGAGTTGGCAGCACAGACCCTAAAGCCTGAACAATGCCATTAGTGTGGCCCCTGCGCAGAGGGGACATAAAAAGTTCCACATTCTAAAAAGGAAAGAAAAACAACAGCTGATCGAGGAGGGAGAACAAAGGAGAAACTCTGAATCTGTGGAAATGTGATCTTTCTTGCCAGCAGGACTGGTTGGGGGGGGGGGTAGGGGTGCAGGTCCTCTGCTGTGCTCCGTCAGCTCTGAGAAGCACACCACAGTCACTCAAACAGCCACAGAGTTCCAGAGGGGTTCAGATGTTGAATTAGAATTGGGACAGATGTTCTGTGACAGAGATCACAGTGTGACCCCATCACACTGTGTCCATGTGTTTGTGTGGTCAAGGGCTTACTTCCCAGCCCCAGGAAGCTTGAACATAATTTCACTTAACAGTTTTTAAGCTGGGTGGAGTGGCAGAGGCAGGAGGATTGCCAGTTTGAGGTCAACCTGGGCTCTGGAATGACACACTGTTCTACCCCTCCCTTCCACCCAAGCCCTTCATGATCTGCTGTTGAGCAGCCAATAATGACAAATTTCCCATTGCCAACAGCCGTGTTTAAAAGCACAGGCTGGAGGAGATAGACACCGTATCACTGACTGGACACACGACCTCACATCCATGATACCACTGTCACCGCGGAGTGTTTAAAGCACTGTGTGTTGGATAAGTGAAAAGGAAGGATTTTTCTTCTTTTTAAATTGGAAGTTGGTTGCTCCAGGGCTGTGGCAGTCGGAGATGGGGAACAGAAGCTTCCATTAAGACTATTCCCAGGGCTGGAGAGATGGCTCAGAGGTTAAGAACACTGGCTGTTCTTCCAGAGGTCCTGAGTTCAATTCCCAGCACCCACACGGTGGCTCACAACCATCTGTAATGAGATCTGGCTCCCTCCTCTGGCCTGCAGGGATACATGCAGACAGAACACTGTATACATAATAAGTAAATAAATAAATAAATAAATAAATAAAAAGACTATTCCCAAACGCATGCAAACATTTAACACCTTGACGATCTTGATTGACTGGTTGGTTAGCAAAAGAGGCATAGACTGACAGGCAGTCTTAGAACTTGACTTTGTATTCCTGATCTGAATCAGCTGGGTTCCTCGGGATTTCTCCCATCTAATCGAAGTGACAAGCCTCCCAGTTCCCAAGGACCTTTGTCTACTTTTAGCTCCTATCCCTCCCTTTCCGATCTTTCATACCGGATAGAAAGGGGGCTGTATGAATGAAACGGTCCAAGACAAGTGCTGAAGGGGGGAGTGATTTGAAACTCCAGGGGTAAAATGTAAACAAAAAAAGTAATTTAAAAATATTCTACAGTGAACGTATAAATAATAAAATGCTATCAGTTAAATCTCAACCTTTAGAATCGACAGTTCGGGCCGTGGAGCCCCTGCCTGCCTCGCACATGGCCCCGAATTTGACCTCCAGCACCACATTAACTGGGCCTGGTGGCTCATGCCTGTAATCTTAGCATGTGGGAGTAGAGGCAGGAGGATTAGAAATTCCAGGTCATCCTCAGCTACACTAGCTTTGGATTCATAAGACCCTGTTTCAAAAACAACACTGCCCCCCCCCCCCCCCCCCGCAGAAAAAAAAGAGAAAGAATCAAACCTACCCACTCTCCACACTATGTAAATACATTTTATTTTAAAAGGTTTGGTTGTTTTTTTTTTTTTTTTTTGGTTTTGTTTTGTTTTGTTTTGTTTTAATGTACCCAGGGGCTGAGGAGATGGTTCAGTGGATAAATTGTTTGCCACACAAGTGTGTCGACTGAGTTTGGAACCCCAGAACCCACATAAATTCAGACACAGTAGCACACAGGGATAATCCCATCACTCCCACAGTAAAAAGAGAGGTGAAGACAATAGAACCCCCAAAGCTGGTCAGCTGACCTGGCTCACTCAGGGAGAAAACAAGAGACCCAGTCTCCAACAGGTGGGAAATAAGGCTCAACAGTCAAGGTAGCCTTCTGACCGCCACACATGTTCTCTGGCATGCATGTCTCTCCTCTCCCTCTCCTCCCCCCTTTCTCTCTCTCTCTCTCTCTCTCTCTCTCTCGACCTCTGTCTCTCTATCTCTCTCTCTCTCTCCACACACACACACACACACACACACGTACACACATATTTTAAAAATCTACCCCATTTGCCAAATCACCCTTGACTAAAAACCACCAGATTAGGCTAATACCATGTACAAGTCAGTACATTAAAAATACCCCTAGAAGACACAGCCAGGGGTGAGGGCCCGCGGTGTGAGTCAATGCTATCAATCCCCTATTTCTTACAAGTGTCTTGGCTTCCCATGTAGCTATGTGAGGTCATTCAACTTACACAAGATTGAAGTGGGTTTTTGCTGGGGGTTGGTGGGAGGAAGTCTGAAAAGCTTACACTTTATGAGTATTTTGTCTGTATGTCTGTGTACCACATGCATGCCTGGTGCCCTCAGAGGTCAGAAGAGGGCATCAGATCCCCTGGAACTGGAGTTACAGGCAGCTATGTGAACTACCACGTGGGTACTGGGAATTGAACCCAGGTCCTCTCCAAGAGCAGCCAGTGCTCTTAACCACAGAGCCATCTCTCCAGGCCCCAGAGTACAAGATGACGTGCATCCTGTTTCTTTCTCGTTTCCTTCTTCCTCTCTAGTATGTTGAAGTGATGGCTGGAGCTGCAGCAGCCTTTCTGTGATAGGAAGAAGATGCCCGTGCACATAAAAGGTAATCCACAGGAGAGCAGAGAGGAGAGAGAGAAAGTTGGACTGCTTCCTAGACATTTCTGACAGCTGCACTAACAATACAAGGACTTATTAAGTGACAAAAATAGCTCCTGTGTAAACCCCTGTGCTCAGGTTTCTGTGATTTGGGAGTAAAGCAATCATAACTCCTGAAGTTACAAGCATAATGAAAAGAGGAAGTTAAAATAGGTGCTTTATCCTGGGCTGGGTAGTGTTATCAGCCTGATACAAATCCAGGCATACCCCACAAGAGGGCACCTCCACTGAGGAATTGCCTCCATTAGATTGGCAGCAGGACTTGGGTGCTGTCTCATGCCCTCAGAGTTCCTTGCATAACCAGAGACTGGCCCTTCCTCCCTGCTACCTCACCTCTGCTTCCTATTCCAAGACTCAAAGGGATCTGGCAATGAACCCACTGAACACTTCCCAGCAGCATCTGGCTTGCTGTCTGGAAGGCACAGACTCACGGTGCAGGTGCTGTGACTGAGACTCTGCAGTCCTACTTTTCACACTGGCCCGCAGAATGGGGGGCCAAGAAGCCAGCATCGGTGAGCAGCTGCCAGGAGGCAGGCTCATCTGTTCGTTCGCCAGCATCTGCCAAAAGCAGTTTCCCTTCCCCACAGTTCAAAGCAACGGTCTTAGAACTGAAGCCACGGGCCGGCCTGAGTCAAGTGCTCATCTCTGCCCTGGTCACTGGGGCCAGAGGAGGGTTGCAATAGGTCAGGCTTTCCATACGCCTGTCTGAGGAACAGGGACTGACTGTGAGGCAGGGAGCTCAGGGTTGTCCTGGTCCAAAGAAGGTGTGAGTATATTCCTACAATCCCACCTACTTTGAAAACGAAGAGAGGACGCTCACAAGTTCAGAGGCCACATGAGTAATTTAGTGATACCCTGTCTCAAAATAAAAAGAGGCTGGGACAGAAACAGAGGGCTCGCCGGGATGTGGGAGGTCGCGGCCTCGCAGATATCTGCAGTGATGCCTAGCTCTTTGTCAATTTGACACAAGCTGGGGCCATCTTGGAAGAGGAGCCTCCGTTGAGAAAAGACCTCCATCAGATTGGTTTATAGGCCATGTGGGGGGCATTTTCTTGATTGATGATTGATGTGGGAGGGTCCAGCCCACTGGGGGTGGTGCCATTCCTGGGCAGGTGATCCTGGGGTGTGTAGGAAAGTAACCTGTGAATCAAGCCAGTGCACAGAGTTCCCCCATCATCTCTGCATCACTCCCTGCCTCCAGGTTCCTGTCTTGGCTTCCCCGGATGACAGACTGCTATATGCTGTAAGCTAAGTAAATCTTTGCCTCATGTTCCTTTTGGTCATGGTGTTCAATCAACAACCAATAGAGAACGAAGGCAGCTGCTGAGGAACAAGGGATACCTCCCCCCCCCCGCACCCCATTTGCCTTACTGAATCCTCACTTCACCTAGAGAATCAGCCAGGCTCAGGGGGATGTAAAAGTGTCATCAAGAACACATGAGGGGAGGGGCAGCGCTGGATATTTCCGAAATGAAAGGCATTCATTGGCTGCTCTTCCAGAGGACCCAGGTTTGGTCTCCGACACCCACATGGAAGCTCAAAACCTTCTGTAACTCCAGTCTCAGGACTCTGACATCTTGTACCTCTGTGGGTACCGGGCATACCCATGGTACACAGACATACTTGCAAATAAAACACCCATACAAAACTTAAAAAAAGAAGAAGACACAGTTCAGACCTGCCCCGTATACTTCTGTACAACACACATGTCTTAGCTCGCTGGCCCACAGTGGGTTGGGCCCTCCCACATCAATCATTAATGATGAATATGCCCCACAGACATGTCTACAGGGCAGTCTGGTAGAGGCAATTCCTCAACTCAAGGTTCCCTTTTGCCAGGTGAGACTAGTTTGTATTAACTTGACAAATTAACCAGCACAACCCCTTCCCCCCCACAAGCTACACTTGATCATCCTCTACCTTGCATGATCAGGAAGACTTTGGTGGCCAGGCGGCTCCTTTGGAGAAAGCAGCACCCCATGGGTTGTTGTCTCAGGAGGAGCATTTCTTTTTTGGCCAGACACCGCCAAGCCCTTTGGTCTGGGGTTTTCCAGGTGACTTTCTCACTGTCTGGTCTGGTCTGGTCTCACTGTCTCACTCTCCAAACACTGCACTGTCCCAGCTCCACAGGGCAGGTATTGAGAAATCGTTCTGCCTGATTCCTTTCAGGGACAGCAACTCCAAACCTCCACTCTGACTTCCTTCCATTCTGTAAGTGGAGATGAGGGCCCTCTCCACTTAGGCCCCCCTATCCCTCAGGACCCCAGAAAACTGCATCCTCTATCCCAACTAGCCAGGTGGGAGGTGGGTTGGCTTCCAGGAATACAGGCCATCATGACCTGTGACCCTCTTACCTTAGTGCTGGCTTCTCATTGTACTTCCCTGTCACGTTGCCTAAAGAGTGGTTCCACAGTCAGCAGAGGTGGCTGTTCCCGCAAGGCCTAGTGGATGCTGACAGGTGAAGGGTCAGGTGCCTCAACCCCACCTTCTCTAAGCAGGCACTCCAAATGCTCTAAGTCTGCAACTCTGGGACCATTACATGCTGCAAGTGGAAGATTAAATAGCACTTTGCTTCATGGAGTTATTAAACACGTTATATAAGAACCATCTCGGGCTATGCATTTCAGATGTGCATGAAACAAATTAATTCCATGTTTACACTTGAACCCTCCCTGAAGATACCTCATCATGTATTTACGGAATATTCCAGATATAAAACTAGGAGCATTTCTGGTCCTAAGCATTTGACTAAGGTATCCTCAGCCCAAGTGTCCACCCTCCTTTTCCTCTGGGATATTTGTGGCCATCACAGTGACTTAAGCAAATAGAATCAGCTAAGAAATGTTTATTGAGTATCTACTATGTGCCAAGGAATCCTGCTTTCGACTTTTCAGCTAGATTTGGGAACAGGAGATGGAGAATGGGCTTGTTCTCGAGGCCCTTCCACGCACCCCCCCAGCCCAGCTCCACACCCCAGCCGGAGTTTTCCAATGGGCCATAGCCCTCTTTTATGCAATGACTTTTAATGGCTCCCCACTTACTTAGGCTACAGTCCAAATTACTTTGCATGAGTGAGCAGCTCTTCCTGGTCATGCTGACCCTTGAGAGTGTGGTTTCTTCTGTGGAGTCTCCTCCCCAAATGTGGCCTGAGGTGTTCCGACTCCTCATCTGTGTCCTAGATGTGGCAACAGGAAAGCTCTGTGCTGGGTGGGTGGATCTCATAGGTGCTCCAGGGAGCCAGACAGCCAGATTCCTTGGGGATAAGGAGGTGTTGGTGGCTGAACTGGGGTGGTAGGTGAAGGAGGGGTTTTGTCTCAGTATGCAGCTCAGGTCAGAGGCAGGCAGGAGAGGCAGATGGCCCAGGTGGGGACAAGACACCTAGAAACCAGTGAGCATTCCCAGGACCTCTTGACCTCTTGATCCATGCACAGCCTGGCAGCTTCTGCCCCCCACCCCCACCCCTCACCCCCACTCTTGATCCACACTCAGTGCAGCAGCGTCCACCCCCCTCACCCCCCACCCCTCAACAGTTGCAGACTGAGACAGCTGACCACTTTCCCCTCCTGGAGCCTGGTCAGGGGCCATAGGATGCTGAGTAGGAGGATGACGCCTATGGAGCCTTGCAGGGAAGTGAGGATGGAGTGTTGACAGGAATAGCTGAGGTCAAGGTCCTCAGTGGGAGCAATGGAGACCAGGCTTCCACTAACACCGACTTAGACTCCTACAGACCCTAGAGT
>CABHPH010123644.1:0-21225 GCA_902168325.1 Peromyscus nudipes
CCATGATGCGAAGGGTGAAAGTGAAACATTGACTGGCTTCCTGAGAGGTCTGGCTGACTTCCTCTTAGAGCCTAGGTGACAGCTGAGTACCCAGAGCTGCCTTCATGGCTCAAATGCAAAGCCAGACATTTTAGGTCAGTATGCAACTTCTCTAGAAATTAAGTTAACTAAAAAGTAATCTAGTTTCTTCATTCATTCACTCGGTGCTCATTGAATTAGTACTTTATTTTGGGTATTGTGAGTATAGAGATCAGTATAATAAAGTAAGCTTTGTGCCCTCAAGTTTGGAGTCTAGAATAAGAGCGTTTATTTAAACATAACTTTATGAGTGATTTGTTCATTCACAGTAAACTCAAAGGAAATAAAGTGCCTAAAATCACTCATTTAGTAACTGTTTACAGAAATAATATGAAAACACTGACAAAAGCATAGAAGATGAAGAATAATATTTCATAATGATAAGGGAAGCCTTTATAGAAACAGTGATGTTTGAGCAAGATCTTAAAGCTTAGTATGATTTTTCTAAGTAGAAAAGGGAGTGTCAGGAAGGGGGCATGAAGATTGAACTACAATATTGAGAGACAATTTAACAGCTTGTGATAGTCACTGTAGGAGAGGTCACAGAAAGGAGAGGGATACAGTTGAAGGAGACAGTGAACTCAATTTTAGAGGTATAGATTCTGAAGAGCCAGTTAGACACAATGGCATGTGTGTATTTGGTATGTAGTCAAATGTTTGCTCCTGCATGGCAATTTAGGACTGATGATCTTCCTTTTAGGGTCATTTGCTCATCAGATGGCAGTTATAAGGATATGATCTTATATATGATTAGATATGAACTTGAGTTTGGAAACCTAAACAACATGAACATTTGAAAGGTAGATGGTAAGGAATAGTGAACAGCATAATTTATTTTATAGTGTATGTTTGTAAAAATCTTGTCTACTTTTTGTAAGACTTGTCTTTGAGGATAAGTACTGTCTTTCTTTATATGTATGTGTGTACATGTGTATGCAAGTGCATGTGCATGTCTGTGTATGTCTGTGAGAGGACCAGAAGTAGGTTTCAGGTGTCCTCCTCACTTGCTCTCCACCTTAATTTTTCGGGCAGAGCCTCTCATTGAACCTGGAGCTCACTGATTTCAGCTAGGCTGCCTTATTAGCAAACCCTAGGGATCCTCCTATCTCTGCTTCCCCAGGATTGGTATTTGAACCAAGTCCTCATACCTGTATGCCAAGCATTTAACCAACTATGCCATCTCCCCAGCCCCAGATAATGCCTTCAAAAATTATATTTATGTATTTAATTATCTTGTGTGTGGGTACACATGTGTGTGCACATGTGTATGGACTCAGGCATGCCATAGTGTGCATGTGGGGGTCAGAGTACAACTCTTAAAAGAGTGTGTTCTCTCCTTTGACTATATGGGTCCTGGAGGTGGAATATCAGACTTGGCAGCAAGCATTTTTACCCACTGAGCCATCTGAATAGCACCTTGCCATGCACTGTCTTATTTTGTCACTAATATTATTTTAGTACTACTCAAAGAATATGTGCAGATTAGCAAATGAAGCAGAAGTCAGAAACTTAAAACCTTGCATTGGAAGATCTAGGTACAGCCTGTTTGGATAGTGTCCACAGAAAAAGAACTGAAAATACTTTAAACACAGTCTTTCTTACTCTAACCAGGCACTTTCTTAGCTTAAATCCTTTGACTTTTGTTTTCTGAATCAAACTAATAGAAATCAAATTAGTAAGAACAAAATCCATGAAATATAAATATGACAAGGTTGGAAATAACCAGAGTCAAAAATATCTTAAGTTTTGTTTGTTTTAATGCTGTTGACTGATACTAGGGCTTTGTACTGCTGGCTAGTGCTCTAGCCATAAACTTAAGTCACCTGCAAGAGACCCTTTTTTTAAAATAAGCAAACAAACAGTGGAGAAGGGTTAGGGAAAGTGCATGTTTGTCCCTGGATATCTTCTTTCTTGTTAGAATTAAGAGTCTGCCTTTGCTACTCTTTGGAGACTGACTACTTTGTTTTCCAATCCCAAGTGGTCCAAGACTGTACTTACCATTAAGGCATAGCTGCCAGCACATGTGTTGAATTCTCCCATGGCAATCACCATGATGCTGCAGTCAAGACAAACTTTGCAGCTTCAGAAAAATCACTGGTCATGGGAGTCTTACTTATTCACTTAGCATTTGGCTGTTGACTTTTTCTGTGTGGTTTTATATATATATATATATTTATTACTAATGGTTATATTATGGTTTCTTTCGCAAAATTAAGGGTACCAATACTGAGTGAAACATGACTAAATAGAACAATCAGAATCACAGAGGGCAGAGTCCAAAGGCCTTCTTAGAATACCTTTAGAAGTGAAGGGGAACGCAGGTTGGCAAGCAAACATGAATAACTTATTGGGATGGGATGTCCCAGAGCCTGTGGATTGCCTTCTGCTATTGTTCCAGCTTGTTAAATACAGATAAAGGCAAATAAGTGTCACTCTTGGTTTTCTACCCTTTTTAATTAATTAATTAATTAATTAATTAATTAATTTATTTATTTATTTATTTATTTTTTGGTTTTTGGTTTTTGGTTTTTGGTTTTGCAGGACAGGGTTTCTCTGTGTGGCTTTGGTGGCTGTCCTGGAACTTGCTCTGTAGACCAGGATGGCCTCGAACTCACAGAGATCTGCCTGCCTCTGCCTCAGGAGTGCTGGGATTAAAGTTGTGCGCCACTACTACCCGGCTGGTTTTCTACTTTTAACTTAGTTTTAGAACAATGTCTTGGGACAGTGTCTTGAAAAAGTCATTTAAAATTAAGTAATTATAAGATAATTTCACTATATAGTCTACAATCTTTTTAAATATGCTTTTCTATTTTTATTACAGGTCTAAACTTAGTCTTTTTCAATCAAGAATCAGTTTACAGAAAGCAAGTGTGAAGGTGAGTTTTTGAACAATATATGTCACAAATGAGAAGCTTCTTGACTCCTAAAGTAAACAATTGAATCTGTCAAGGGTTGAGGTGGGTTATTTCTACCTTGGAAAAACATTTCAAGGTCAATAACCCAAACATAAGCTCTCTTTCCCAAATCTTGGGATTTCCACATGGCTATCAACACTTTGAGCACAGCTTGCTTTTCAAGACGACTTTAGGGATAGGTTTTTATCCTTTCGTGCATATATACCCTTATCTCTTAGTTCAGAGATACAGTACAGTGACTTTAGGAAGTACTCAGAATCTATTTCTCTTAGTCAGAGACCCTTAGCAGGTCTTCTGGACCAGATGCAAGTAAGTTTTCCTATGGGCCTTCAAATTGTAGAATACCTATAAGTAAGGTGGTGAGTTGGCTTTCCTATGAGGCTCCCTAGCAGATGGCAGTTTTTCTGGCACATTAGGAATTTTTTTTTTTTTTTTTTGGTTTTTCGAGACAGGGTTTCTCTGTGTAGCTTTGTGCCTTTCCTGGATCTCACTCTGTAGTCCAGGCTGGCCTTGAACTCAGAGATCCACCTGCCTCTGCCTCCCAAGTGCTAGGATTAAAGGAATTTTTAAACAGCTTTTGGACAGTGAGTTAGCTCAGCAGGTAAAGGCTTCTTCAGCCAAGGCTGATGATCTGAGTTCAGTTCCCAGGTCCTACATAATGGAAGGCGAGAGCATACTTCCCGTGTGCTGTCCTCTAACAAGCATGCATAGCATGTGTGCACATACTGCCAACAAATAAAGAAATGCTACAAAAAATTTAAATAGTTCTTAAAAACTATTTTCTAATTCTACTAGGTTTTTACCAGTGCTTTGGAAGGTAATGTATTTAATTTCAAACACATTTATTTTCATACCTGAATAAAAGCTTCAGAAGTATGTTAAATATAATTAAGATACTTTAACTGTTATATAGTGTTCTCTAGACATGACTATGTGCCCATAAGCTTTCAACTATATGTTTTCCTGAACAAGACCAGCACATAATGACAATATCAGTTGACGTCAACACAGACAAGGGAAATTTCACATGGTCTCACCTTAGATAAAGAGCTACAGGTCTTCAGTGGCTGCTAAGAGAGGGAGAATCCGTTTCTTCCAGGGACAAGCTTCCATATAAGTTGTCCAATCCCAAGTGGTCAGCCCTGGACCCAGGTACTTAGAAGTAAAGCTAAATGTATTCATTTGGTCATATATACGTGTGTGTGTGTGTGTGTGTATTACACATATGTACACACAGATATCTGCATACATTTGTATATATACACATGATTAAAGAGATCATGAATTTGGGAGGAGACACAGGAAGAGTTGGAACATGGGATGGCACAGGAATCATAGATGCCATGCTCCTATATGAAATTAAAAAAAATAGTTTACCAAAATAATATTAAAATACTCTTCCATTTGTAGTTATGTTTCATTTCTTAATAATAATCAATACTTTTTATATACATAAGATTTTTTTCTAATTGGTTCTTTATTTGTGGTGAGATATCATTCATTCATTAATTACCAGTACCCATCCCATTCTTCCTTGTCAGGGTCTTGTTTATGTAGTCTAGTTTAGTCTCAAAGTCAAGGTCTTCCTGCTTCAGCCTGCCAAGAGCTGGGTTTACAAACATGTGCTACCATGCTCCTAAGAGTAGTAGTCATACATGTTTTGCAGTGTAATGTCAGTTTGCATTCATTTTTTGTTTTTGTTTACTGTGTTGTAGTTAAAAGCCCGGCGATCTGAGTGTAATTCCAAAGCTACCCACGCAAGGAATGATTACCTTCTTACACTAGCAGCAGCAAATGCACATCAGGACCGCTACTATCAAACAGATTTAGTTAACATTATGAAGGTAATGCAATTGTATTTGTGGTAATTTGGCTTCATTAAGAATCAAACCAGCTTGTGAACTAGGTATTGGGCATGAGAGATTGAGTTATAGTATTATAGTTATTTTATATTTTATTGGAATGTACTTGCTGTTGTTTGGTTGATTTAGTTAGTAACTTTGAACTGATTTTTAGTGCAAGAAACTGTTTAGGACTGGCATTAAAGCTTAGCTGTTACCTGGCATGTGTGTGAGGTTTGATCCATAACACCACAAAAAGAAAAAGAAAAAACAAAAATATTTAGACTCAAATAACAGTAAAAGATTATATTGTTTTTAGCCATTATAGATGTACAAGATAGAAGATAGGTATATAAGATGAAATAATAACTCTTGGGTTGGGGAACTGCTTCTGACCGATTTCCGAGACTGGAGTCAGTGGAATCAATAAAATATTGAAGCTGTGTAGAACTTCCAAGTATCTTCTGAACCACCAGAGATGGTTGAGGATAGGTGCTTGATTGTTTGTTTGTTTGGTTATATTCATATTTTCTGAAAAGTATTTTAATAAAAGTAAGTTTTATAAAGTATTCTTTTATAAATGTTTTCATGAAAAGATATTTTTATAGGCTGTTATGTAAATTGAATTTCTTTTTTGTTTGTTTGGTTTTAGGTTTTTTATTGATTTTCTTTTAATTTTTAAAAATTAAGTTTATTTTAGAAAACTAATACTTTAGGACTGAGTATGTGATTCAGTGGTAGAACACTTGCCTAGCATGTGGGAATCCCTAGGTTCAGTTCTCAGAATATTAAAGAAAAGACATGCCTGTTATCGTTAGTACCCACTGTATTCGTGTATGGTAGGTGGGCCTCTGAGAAGCAGCAGATCTGATGCAGAGATCCGCAGATGCTGTGTTTACCGGGACTAGTATAGGAGCACCGCCTGGAAGAGAACAAGGTGTTTCTCTGTGGAACAGTTCTGGCCATCCTGGATCTCACTCTGTAGACCAGGCTGGCCTCAAACTCACAGAGATCCACCTGGCTCTGCCTCCCCAGTGCTGGGATTAAAGGCATGTCAAAGGCATGTGTCACAACCACCTGCCTTGGTTGGGTTTTTTGAGACAGGGTCTTGCTTCATAGCCACTGGCTGTCCTGCAACTCACTCTGTAGACAAGCTGGCCTCAAACTCATAGATTTACCTGCCTCTGCTTCCCAAGTGCTGGGATTAAAGGTGTGTGCCACCATGACAAACAGAATTCTTTATTTATCATAATTTTAACTATCAACTGTGCTTTTTTTTAATTAGATGTAAAATTTTTTTTAATTTTACCTTAAAATTGTACATTAATATGTGATGATTTTGAAGTATGTATTGGACAAACAAAAGAAAATATCTCATGGTTATATGAAGATATGTCTACTCTGAGTATGACTGAAATGTAGCTAGAATGGACTACAGATATGTCCCCAGACTACCTTTTGGCCATTCTCCAGCTATACTACCTATATTTTTCACTTCTGCTGTAAAGGAAAGGGGGTGGAAGAGAAGAAAAGCACTTCATTTTCTTCTTTTCTTTCCTTAAGCACTCAAACATTAAACTATTTTTCTTTTGTATTTTCAACATATCCTTTTCATATATGTGATTCTTTTGTTTATTTGCTTGTTTGTTTGTTTGAGACAGGGTTTCTCCGTGTAACCCTGACCATCCTGGGACTTGCTCTGTAGGCCAGGCTGGCCTTGAACTCAGAGATCCTCCTGCCTCTGCCTCCTGAGTGTTGAGATTAAAGGCATGCGCCACCACACCTGCCTCAGATATAGGGTTATTGTGACTGTGCAGCAAACACTGATATGTTGAATTGTTTGCTAAGGGACTAGCAGTTAAGAGTGGGGCTGCAGATGAGGTGAGCATTCTTCCTCTATCTCAGGGAAACAGATCAACTCTGTCCAAAACTACAAGTTCGTTCCTTGAAAGTAGAGGCAAGGTGTTTTTTGGGATCTTCAGGGAAAAACAAATGTTGGAGGAAGTCACTGGACTAAGAAATACCATACTGCAAAATTTTTTCTTTCTTGTTTGTTTATTGTTCAGAATTCTGTTTTCATTCTAACTATCTTGGTATGACTGCTGGTGATCAGAAAGCAAGTTACAATGAGATCAGGGAGTTAGACAAGAACTCTGTTTACACTTCCCCAAAATACTGGATTCAGACCTTGAGCTGTTTTAGTGCTACAAAGTTACAAGGACCAACTGTAAGCTCCTATTCTAACACAGTTTCTCTAGAGAATACTATTTGCAATTTCAAACAATGTATTTGCTGAATGTATAGGTTGTAATTGAAAGTAGTAATTCCATATATCTGATATGTGTCTACTGTTAAATCAGACTTGATAAATACAAGTTAAATATCCTTTATTTGAAATACATGGGATCAGAAGTGCTTCAGAATTTGGAGTGTTTTGGATTTCACCTATTTGAATCAGGGATGCTATTCTCAAATACATCTTCCTCTGTATATACTTTTAAAATTGACATTACATTAGCTTAAGCAGCAGCAAAAATAAAATCCCAGGTTAAGTGTGTAGGACAGTGGTACACTGTGAGCATGTGCGCAGCATGCACAAGACCCTGGCTTCAGTCCTTGGCTCTGATTTTTAAAAAGGTGAATAGTAATTATCTTAGGGTTTCCATTGCTGTGAAGAGACACCATAGCCATGGCAACTCCTATAAAGGAAAATATTTCATCGAGGTGGCACCTTACAGTTTCAGAGGTTCAGTTCATTATCACCATGGCGGGGAGCATGGCAGTGTGCAGGCAGACATCGTGCTGGAGAAGGACCTGCTGCATATTGATATGCAGGCCACAGAAGTATACTGTCTCACTGGGAGTAAATTGAGCATAGGAGACCTCAAAGCCCACCCTGCTCCAGTGACACACTTCCTCAGAGGCCACACCTACTCCAACAAAGCCACATCTTCTAATAGTGTCACTCCCTTTGGGGGCCATTTTCTTTCAAACTGCCTCAGAAATCATAACTTATATATTAAAAACTGAAGCTACATCAAACATCAAAAAACATGATCTTAGTAAACCAGGAAAAGTACAACATGTTGGGGGCGGTTGACTTTGCTCTATCACAAACAAAGGGGGAATTAATGGGCTTGATCAGCTGTCCAGTGATTGGTATCTTTGAGCTTAACTTTGAAGTCTCCATATATGTTTTTTATCAACATTAAGTAGATTGTTCACTAGGGCACCAAATTGCTTCCATGAAGATGGGCTTCCTTTTTTGTTCTTTTTAAATACTATGAATAAATACTTTTGTCAGGCATGGTGGTACATGCCTTTAATCCCAGTACTTGGTAGACATAGCAAGTTCCAGAATATCTAGGCCTATGTAGGGAGATCCTGTCTCAGTGAAAAAGAAAAAAAAAAAATCCTCATTTTCTTCCTCATGCTAATTCTGTGACCTGCAGGATTGGAAAACTCAAACTAATCATGCTTTTAGCTACCTAGTAAATTTTTATCACTGAATTCACAGTAGTGCTTATACACTTTTTTGGAGGAAATATCTCTTTTTTATAAATAGATGTTATGGTGATATAGCCCCATTTAGGATCTTGGTGTGTACGTGTGTGTGTCAGGGGTGTGGGTAGTAAGATGAGTGCTGTTGCATAGCTAAATTCCTAGCACTTAGGAGGCTGAGTCAGGAAGATTCTAAGTTTGAAGCCACCCTTGTATATATATAGTAAGTTCTAGGCCAACCTGGGCGATATAGTTTGAATCTCACAAAATTATATCTAAACAAACACACATGTGTATGCAGGTTCCTTAGAAGCAGGGGATTTATTTAGTTAGTTAACCATATGCAATTAATAGTCACAGTATGGTAGCTACTGAGGCAAGTTGTGGAAGGAGGCAAAGACAAGTGAAACACTTTTCACTCTTAAAGATCCCAATCTGGAGCTAGAGAAGGGGCTCAACAGTTAAGGGCACTTGTTTCTCTTCCAGAGGATCTGGGTTCAGTTACTGCAACTCTATTGGTGGCTCACGACTGCCTATAATTCCAGTTCCAGAGGATCTAATGCCTTCTTCTGGTACTTGCAAGCCCATGCATGCACTTTGTACATGAACAAACAGGAGCATACACACATACACGTAAACATAATTATTTTTTTAAAAAAAGTCTCAACCCTAGTGGTGTTGTGGCACATACCTTTAATCCCAGCACTCTGAAGGCAGAGGGAGGTGGATCTCTGTGAGTTCAAATCCAACTTGATCTACAGAGTTCTAGGACAATCAAGGCTACACAGAAACCCTGTATCAAACAACAACAACAACAACAAAAATCTCTGTCAAAGATATGTATATAAAAGTGATTTATGAGGGGTGTGTGTTCATTTGCATATGTGTGCATATGCATGCAGGTACTCATGCCTATGTGTGCATGAATATGAAGGCCAGAGGTCAACACTGGGTGCCTTCCCAGCTCCTCTGGATCTTTCTTTTTGAGATATGGTCTTTCACAGAACCTGGAGCTCACTGATTTTTCTAGGCTGGCTGGCCAGTGCGCTCCAGGATCCGCTTGTCACTCACCTTCCCAGTACTGGGTTATAGAAGTACACTGCTGCACCTGGGTTTTTACATGGGTGTAGGAATACAAACTCGGGTCCTCATGGTTATATTGCAGACACTTTACTGAACCTTCTGTCCAGCCCTTCTAAGTGGTTTTGTTAGAATAATAAAGTCATTTACTGCTAGAGAATCTTGGTCAATAATGTTTGTTATCTATTATTGCTTAATATTGCTCTGAGGTTTTATTGGTCACTTTCTAATCATCCTTATTAACTTTATTGTGAGTAGAGTTCATAGTTCATTACTTAGGAAACACTCTTAACCATCTTTGACCTGCAAATAAAGTGAAATTTCAACTTAGTGAATTGAGATCATTTCTTTTTATCTATAGCTAAGAAATAAGCAGTCCTAAAGAAAATTTTCAGTAACACATTCTCTATCATAAATAAGATGTAGAACTAGTCCAAAGGGGCACTCAACACTACTCAGGTGTTCTTTCTGCATTTCTGTAGTTAACATTTCCTGTGAATTTTAACAATTATTTCAGTTTTTTTTCTTCACATTTACACTGTTACACTTAAACAAGTGACACCTCTCTCTCTCCCTCTCCCCCCCATGTGAGTGTATGTGTGTATTTGTGTGTGTGTGTGTGTATGGACCTTACTGCAGTGATCTTGATGTCTGTCCTTGAACTTGAGGTTCTCCTGCCTCAAGATTTTTGAGCCCAGGATTACAGGTGTATGCCTCCATGTCTGGCTTTTTTTTTCTTCTAAGTTTAATTTTTTTCTTTGATTGTGGACATAGCTCAGAGGTACCGTGTTTGTCTAGTACATATAATGCCACAGTGCCCTGGATTTAATACCCAACATTGGGTAGGAGGGTGCTTTCTTCTCTTATCCCACCCCCAGATCCTTCTGTTTTCTTGTTTATGTAGGTGTGTGTGAGTGTGTGCTCACATGGAGAATGCAGGAGAAGGTCGGGTGTCTTCTGCCTTACTCACTTGGGGCAAGATGTCTCATGGAACCGGGAGCTAGGCCGGCAGCCAGTAAACCCAGTAATCTTCCTGTGATCCCTCCCCCATCACGGGCTGGAGATTTGAACCCAGTTCCTTCTGCTTGTGCAACAAGTACTTTTACCTATGGAGCAGCCTCTTAGCCCTTTCTCGCTTTCATTTCACCTTTAGCCCTTAGTAGCATCAAGTGTTGCTGTGTCCAGGAAGGCCTAGTTGCTGGTATTTTAAAACCCTTCCTAGGAACCAGTGTTTTAGCTGGCAAGCTTGGGGTGTCTGAGACTACTAGTCCTAAAGACTTGACAGTTCTTGAAACTCCACAACCAGGGCCTGCAGTTTCTCTTCTTTGATTGTTTTCTCCTTCTTCAGCCTCAGTGCTTCCTCCTCTGTTTCTGCTGTTCCCCTCGTTCTAGCTGCTTCTCAAGCTGTTCTGCTGCTCTTAGACTATGATTGCTGTCACAGTTGCCACCCTGGGGGATGCAGCTACATTGTTACCTTTTCACTGCCTCAGTTGCTGTCGGCCACCAGCCTTGCAGTTTCACCTGTTTTTAAATTCTTTGTTTTATTTATTATTGTCTATGTGTGGAGGGGAAGAGAGAAAAAAATGTGTGTGTGCATGCGGGTGCATGTCATAGCACACATGTAAACTTGTCAAGGACAGAGGATAACAACTTGTGATTATCCTGTCTCTCTCTGCCTTGTGTAAAGTGGTAAGATTACAGATGTGCACCACCACATCCAGCTTTTAAAGTGTGAATCTCACCGGGTGTGGTGGCGCACGCCTTTAATCTCAGCACTCAGGAGGCGGAGGCAGGCGGATCTCTGAGTTCGAGGCCAGCTCGGTCTACAAAGTGAGTTCCAGGACAGCCAAGACAGTCACACAGAGAAACCCTGTCTCGAAAAACCAAAAAATAAAAAAATAAAAAAATAAAAAAATAAAAAATAAAGTGTGAATCTCCAGGATCAAAGTCAGGTTATCAGGTTTGTGCCAGATTGTGCAGCAAGCACGTTTACCTGCTGAACCTACTCAGTGGCCCCTGTTATGCCATTGCTGCAGCTCGCCTGCCGACTGTTCAGCTCTGCCGTTCTTCAGCTCTCAGGGAGCCAGCTACTCCGTCAGTCCTGCTGTTCCTTGTCCTGGCTACACCATGTCACTGCACCATGGCCTCTGCTGCTGCTGCCTTCTTTGTGGTACCAGCTAACTAACTGCTGAGACAGCCAAGAAAAGATTACTCAAGAGCAGGCTCTTATTGGGCCTGATGTTGGCAACATCAGGGAAGACAGCATAGGAAAGTGTCTTCCAACTTAGCCAAAGCCTCCTTGTACAGCTAGAAGAGAGTTGCTTATACCAATCCCAGCACACCTCTCAGACAGATGAAGGTTTTGTTTACACCAATCATAGCACTGTCTTTTTTGCCTCAGTGACTAGTATTGGTGCCTCTGTTAGTCAGTCAAGGGGGCTCCACCTGTGGGCTAGGTAGAAACAGTCATAGTGTCACCTAGAGTGCACTGAAACTTGATAGGAGAATGTTTGCTGCAAACTGTCTGAAATAGTCTTGGCTGGAGCTGTGCCTTCAGGAGCCAGAGTAAGCAGCTGCTGTTGTCATGTAGTTTCCTCAGGGCCACCATGGGAGTTACAAGCACCTGGTGCTGGCTTAGAGGTAGTTGGACTGGCTGTTTGAGTGACAGGATTTTGGGGGGATGTAGAATATTTTTGCTTGTTTAGCTCAGGGCAGCCATGGTAACAGTAAGCTTTGAGCTTCACTGTAGGATGATCCCATGGGTCATTTATAAGGCTCAATATCATTTATTAATCTTAGCTTGCTTCTTTAGAGAGTGATAAAAATTCATCCTGTACTCCATGTGTCTTGTTTTCAGATCTCTTCCCTTGGGTTCCTTTCTGAGAAAGACTTTCCTGACCTCCCTAACCTGTTGATACCTACCTCCCATGAAATGGCTTAGCTCATCTTGCTTGCACTGAGAGCCTTGGTTTTACATGTGTTTACATGATAAGCACCTTTTCTCTCTCTTCTATATATTCCCCAAGGACAATGGTTATATCTGTTTTTCTTTAGACTTGCTAGAGCAGTATATGAGTCCTACTCCATGTTAAATATTTGTAAATTAACACTTACTATACAAAGAAATGAGCAACTAATCTTATTTTAATCCTCAAAAGATAAATCATTCCCATTTTGCAAATGAGGAAATTAGAGCCAAGGCTTGGGTTCAGTGCTGTGATGTTTTTCTGACAGAAGGGGTGATGTCATTAACTGAGCATGCACAAGGTTCTGGTTTTGATCCCTAGCATGTGGAAAAAGTAAAAAGTTGTAAACATAAAACTTGCTGTTTGGACTTCATTTTTTTTTATTTTAATTTTTTTGAGCTGAGGATCGAACCCAGGGCCTTGCGCTTGCTAGGCAAGTGCTCTACCACTGAGCTAAATCCCCTACCCCTGGACTTCATTTATTAAATAGGAGATAATTCTGAATTATCTTTCTCTTTTGGCTTCTGCAAAGAGCAAATGAGTGGGGTTTATCTATTTTGTTGTTGTTGTTGTTCCTGAAATTCTAATAAATTTTAAAAAGTCTTGAATTTTTTGAGGGGTGTGTGTGTGTAGGAATGTGAGTAAAGAGTCTCTCAGCACCTGGGAGTGAGTGGAGCAACTATCTGGTACTCTAGTATTAGTACCTTACTTTAGTATAGTAAGTCTCACTATATTAGGTATACTAGGTACTTTTAAAAGGTTTTAATTTCTGCAATAGTTTCCAAATAGATATCAATATGCTTGTTTAGTTTATCAGATATAAGAAGTTCAGTGAGGTCTTGTTAGAATAACAACAAGGAGGTAAGTCAAAGTCTCTGACATCATAGCATGTGTTTTTGTCTAGTAACCGTCTATGTTTTCCCCATACTTTAGAAACTCCTTGATAGCAAAAATTAATATAGTAAATAGTATTAATATAATAAACAGTGGTATACTGTGAATGTACTGGTTTCTAAGCAAATTGTAAACTAAAATTATCAAACATTGCAAATTCTCCCATCTTAATTACTCTGTAGAATAAGATCACATTGATATATAAATATTTAGATGTGTTCCCCAAGGAATACTTTTTATTCATTATGCCAGTGCTGATTAGAACAGCTCCTGAATATCTTGCTCTGGGTCTGCAGGGGATTTTGTTGTTGTTGTTGTTGTTGTTTTGGTTTTTTGAGACAGGGTTTCTTTGTGTAGTTTTGGTGCCTGTCCTGGATCTCGATCTGTAGACCAGGTTGGCCTCGAACTCACAGAGATCCATCTGGCTCTGCCTCTGGGATTAAAGTGCTGGGATTAAAGGCATATGCCACCACTGCCCGGCCTTTTATTTGTTTTTTACTTCAACTAAAGTAAACAAAAACTATTGATAGATTCTGGAAATAAGATCACCGATCCATTTTATCTACAGAAAGCAACTCAGCTAGCTGAGAAGTGAGGCAGCTTTCCCCTTTCATGTTACTTTTCGTAGCATGTTCTTACGTGCTATACAAGCTCTTTTTTTCCTCCCCCACCCCAGAAACTTCTGTGATATTTTCTTTGTAGTTTGGATGAAGAAGGAAGTAGATCAGAGTGGGAAAATATATCAAATATTGGTCTAACAAAAGACTTTAAAAGCTTAATAATTTTGAGGTTTTATTTTTAAACCAAATTTGTCTTCAATAAAAGTTAAATAGATGAGTCCTGGTTGGTAATTGGGCAAAAGAATAAAAGATAAGCAATTGGGTTTTTTTTGTTTTTTGTTTAGTTTTTGTTTTTGAGGTAGGGTCTCGTGTAGTACAACCTGGCCTCAGACTCACTGTTTAGCTAAGTCTGGCATTGAGCTTTGTATCCTCCTGCTTCCACCTCCCAATCTCTGGGATTACAGGTCTGCACCACCACATCCTGCTACAGACTTTGTTCTTGTTGTTTGTCAAATGAAGAGGAAAAGCATTGGTGTACTTTTCTTTTCTTTTCTTTCTTTTCTTTTCTTTTCTTTTCTTTTCTTTTCTTTTCTTTTCTTTTCTTTTCTTTTTTCCTCTTTTGGTTTCTCAAGACAGGGTTTCTCTGTAGCTTTTGGAGGCTATCCTGGAACTCCCTCTGTAGATGAGACTGGCCTCGAACTTACAGAAATCTGCCTGCCTCTGCCTCCCGAGTGTGCTTTTCTTTTCTTGCTCGCCATCAACCCAAAAGTCTTTCTCAGTCGCATTTGGATTGTATAGCTCATCTATTTTACTTTAGTTACAGCTCTTCTGATGTCTGTGCGGTAGCTAGCTGTTACACTTCTGATTCACTTATTAATGTTAGTTTGCTTCAAGAATTAGATTGAAAATCATGTTTGTTCACTGATGACTTAGCATGAAACCCTCCAGATCTCAGCCCTGCCTCTCTTGCTTTACATTTTATTTCTTGGAAGGATGAATCATTTGGCCTGGTTTCTATTAATTCTTTATGATTCTCAGATCTGCAGTCTTGCCCTTGTCCTTATTCACATGTGTGGTGGCCCTTTGGTGGCCAAAGCTTTCCAAAGTAGAGGCAATTCCCCAACCTCGTGTTTCCCTTCAGTAATCACTTCCACTTTAAGTCTCAGGTGACAGTGTTAATGTAGCCTGTATGGCCCTAAAACTACATCCTCGATATGCTAGTGCTTAGGGATATGACTGTTATTAGAAACAAGTGTGAATGTTACCAGTCACTGTAGCCACATTTCAGGCACTCAGAAGCCACACCACACATGGCTTCCGTGTCGGATAGTCTAGCTGTTGTGTTTGCCTATCATATCAATATTCTGTCAGTCAGCAGTGCTCTAAAGCTTAGTTTTGATTTTCTTCCCATTGCCACTCAATCTGTCTTCATTGTTCTAGTTCCTGTCTGTTGCTGTCTTAAAGCACTGTAACCAAAGCAACTTGGAGAAGAAAGGGTTTATTTGGCTTTTACTTCCAGGATATCATTGAGGGAAATCAGGGCAGAATCTCAGATGAAACTCCCTCAGATGACTCTAGGCTATGTCAAGTTGACAGCTGAAGCTAACCAGGACAGTCATCAACCTTGCTGACTATTTTTCAACAGCTATATTCATGATTATACTCAGTTACTTATGAGTTAGTTATACCTTCATTTGTGTTCTCGATTTTTTTAGTTGAACCCGATAATAAAATGGTTTCTTTGTTTTGGTATCATCGTTGACAAATCACAAACAGATGACTGTAATAGTGGTACAGAAAAAATTTTTATTACCAGAAATAGATGTTAGATTGCATTTGGCCTACAGGCCTTAGTTTGCCAGCTTTTGTATAGAAGTTTAAAAAACTGTATGATGTAATATGCTGACTATAGAAATAATCTCAAAGAATAATAAATACTCATTTTAATGGCTTCAAAAATGAAATACTAGTAGTACAATGGGAGCTTCCTGTGTGATTCCTTCCAGAACATCTCCTTCTTACCTACTTTGTAACTACTATTTTGACAGCAAAATATGGTCTCTGATGGTATTATACTCTGTTACATTCACAAGTTGTTTTTTTTTCTCCATTTTATATTGAGATTCATCCATATGAACTTTAAATTTTTGCTTTGCTGTATAGTATTTCATTGTGGATCTGTCAGAAGTAAACTGTTACACCCATGTCCACTATGTGCCACAAGGAAGGAGAGAGACAGCACTTACGGTTCCAGAGTATTTAATAAACCACCTCATAAGCGGAGTTGCTGATCGATCGGGGCAGCAGAACAAGGACTTGGGAGCCTTGCTTTTCTTGACAGCCTGGAGCAGGGGCAGGAGCAGGGGTTTATAAGCGCAAAACCACAAACACTTGTTGCCAAGTTACAGTTACATTTTTCACCAATCAGGATTCAAAGATTAGGGGCTTCCCCTATGTGTTTCACCATTGTCAACCAACGCAGAATGTAAGCTTCTTAGTCCAACCAATCAGATTCATTTGTTCTTTCTGTTCTTAGGAACAGCTATAATGTTTTAGACAACGAAGGGGCATAACAGACTATTTCTACTGTTTAAGGAGGAGGTTGGTCAGCTATTAAGTTCTCACCCCGGATAAGGCTTGGGAATCTGAAACTTTGTTTCAGCCTACAGATAAAATGGAGTCTGAAGTCAAAATGGCAGTAGTTAGGACAAGGTGCTTTTGCCTGTTCCTTTCATAACCCATTCATTTGCCATTGGAAATTTTAGTTGTTTATTGCTTTGCTCTTATAAACAATGCTGTCATCTTTGATCTTGATCATACCTCATGATAAACCTGTGCAAGAGATTCTTGACAATATACCTAGAATTGGTGTGTGTTAGGAGCTTTACTGAAAAGTGTTAGATTCTGTTACTGAATTACAATACTTCCCTTTACCCTTTAGCATTATTTGTGTATTACTTTCAATGTAGTAAGTGATTGAGTCTGTACTAAGTGATAGACACTAAGTAATATGGAGATGAATTGGGTATAATCTATATCAATGTCTCTGGAGTATCCCCTATGGGGCTTATGGATCTCTTTTTTGCTGTAGTGGTTATATTATGAGTAGCTCCTGTGACACAAAAAGGGAAAAATGAAGTTACTTCCTCCTGCCATTTTTTTTTTAACAAACATCTAAAGCAGTTGTCTTAAATTATTTTCTGAGCAAAACAGCTTTTTAACCTGTCTTACAGAGAATCTTTATATTTAAAGCAGATAAAAGGAAGATTATGTGGTTAAAAATTGTGATCCTCTTCCTGCTTTTCTCTGGCTGTCCTGGAACATGCTTTGCAGACCATTGGTTTAATTTTGCTTTCTACAAATCCCAATATAGCCTTCCATTTCTTTTCCTGGGTTTCTGAAACATCTTGCATAATTCCAGGGTTCCTTGAAATATAGTTTGAAAACAATTTAGTTTTGGGTATTTATTTATTCATTCATTTATTCATTTGAGGCAGAGTCTCGCTGTGTAGCCCTGGCTGACCGGAACTTGTTATATAGACCAAGCTGGTCTCAAATTCAAGGCGATCTGCCTGCCTTTGTCTCCCGAGTGCTGGGATTAAGACCATGTACCCTCACACCCATCTTGTTCTTAATTATGTGTGTGCATGTGTATGTGTTTTTGTGTGTGGGTTTGTACACATGAATCAAATGTGGGTCCTCTGCAAGAGCAGTACATGCTCTTAACCACTGAGACATTTCTCAAATTCCGTTGGTTTGTTTGTTTGGTTGGCTGGTTTTTTTTGTTTGTTTGTTTGTTTTGAGATAGGGTTTCTCTGTGTAACAGCCCTGGCTGTACTGGAACACACTTTGCAGACCATTGGTTTAATTTTTATTGCAAGGTCTCATGTAGCCCAGGCTGGACTCAAACTCACTATGGAGCCACTTTGACTTTGAACTCCTGATCTTTATGCTTCTACCTGCCAAGTACTGAGATTACTAGTATATGTTACCACACCTTGCTGGAAATAAATGCTTTCCAACTCGTAAGTTTCTTATAGATTGTAAGTTTTACCTGGACAATTTCTTCTAGATTTATTTATTTATTTATGTGGAACATCTTACTCTATAGCTCTGGCTGGCTTGGAACATGCTATGTAGACTGTTGGCTTGTAACTCACAAAAGATTTGCCTACCCATGCTTTCTGAATGCTAGGACTAAAGGGATATGTTACTACACCCCAGATTTTTTTTTAAGTAGTATCTTAAAATGCAGATCAGAACATGTAATCTGTTCATATCCTCAAGGAATCTGAGTGAGGGGCACAGAGAGGAGAAAGTATAAAACTATGAGAGTAGTATGTAAAGTGGCAGGGGTATAGGGACAGTACTTGCTTAGAGGGTCCCAGGCTCTGGATTCGATCCCCAGCTTCCTAAACTCAAGGTGGAAAGGAAAAGCATTAGGAATGAATTTTAAAGAAATCAGTTCTTTATAAGTTTCGAATATTTCTGTCTTCCTTTGTTATTATAATTGATTCCTAGCATAAAGTAGTACATTTTTACATTCCATCCTTTATCATCTCATAATTCCATACTTTAGAAGTCCAGGTAGACTTAGCTGGGTTTTATGCCTAGGGCCTCACAAGAATTAAGGTGTTGCCTGAGCTGTGTTATCTGGATATTCTAGGAAATAATCTGCTTCCAAGGCCCTTCACAATGGCAGAGTTCTCTTTCCCGTGGTTGGATTTGATTTCTTGTTTTCTTGATCACCATAGGCTGGGATCATTCTAAGTTGTTAAAGTTTGTTGCTCTATCCTTTATATAGACTCCCTCCATTAATAAACCAGCAGTAGGGGCTGGAGAGATGACTCAGGGGTTAGGAACACTGGCTGTTCTTCCAGAGGACCTGAATTCAATTCCCAGCACCCACATGGCAGCTCACAATTGTCTGTAACTCCAGTTCCAAGAGATCTGACACCTTCACACCAGTGTACATAAAATAAAGTAAATTTTAAAAAAAGAAAAAATAAACCAGCAGTAGCATGATAGATCCCATTTATGAATTTCTGTTTGCTGCCAGCTGAAGAAAACTCTGGCCTCTCTACTGTAACATCACATCCATCAGCCTCATCTATCTATGTTCACAAGGAGCCAATAGCACAGAGTTGTTGTTGCATGATTCTGCCTACAATGGCAATCTTGGATATATTTTTGTTAAATTTATTCCTAAGTAATGTCGTTCACTGTTACAACAGCTGTTATGTTTTAGTCTTTCCTTTCAATATTTTTTGCTAATGTCTGGAAATAAAATTGGTGTTTTTAGTTATTTATCTGTCCTAGTTAATATACTTCTCTGTGAATGTAACAGATCACTGCACAGTTTAGTGGCCTGAAACATAGCACCATTTATTTTGCTGTCATATCTGCACTTTGGTTAGAGTCCAATAGGAAGAACCTATCTCTGCACCACCCTGTATCAGCTAGTATGGTTCAAAGGCTAGCAGCTGAATTGAGGGGCTTGCTTTCAACCGCTATTTGGTGGTTGGTGCTGCCTTGTGGCTAAAACTTTTCCATGGATGTAGAGTCTTTGTTCATGGATGGCTTCCTTTTATCTCTTAGGTTTTCTCACAATATTATGGTTGGTTTCCAAATACAAATCTAAGGGAGGGAGAGATTTGGACCAGATGCAGATAAAGCCAAGATCACTTTTTATGAGAGTCAGAGAGTTCATGCAGTTTCTCTAATACGTTGTTGCTTCTTTTGAAGCAGTTACAAAGTTTGGTGTTTAAGGAACAGATTTTATTTTATTTTATTTTATTTTGGTTTTTCAAGACAGCGTTTCTCTGTGTAACAAACAGCTCTAGTTGTCCTGGACTGTCTTGGAATGCTCTGTAGGCCAGATTGGCCTTGAACTCATAGTAATCAAACTAACAGAGATCCACCTGTCTCTGCCTCCAGAGTTCTGGTACTAAAGGCATGTGCTACCACCACATGTTCAAATTTTACTTTTTTTTTTTTTTCCAGAGCTGAGGACCGAACCCAGGGCCTTGGCTTGCTAGGCAAGTGCTCTACCACTGAGCTAAATCCCCAACCCCCAGATTTTACTTTTTAATGGAGTCTGGTGATGCTACCAAAGTACACATATAAACAGAATATTGTTGTAGCCACTTTTGACAAATAAAGTCTGCCATATGACCTTGTATCCTGTAGACTTTCTAATTGTGCTTATTTGTCTAAGTAACTTTTTTTTTTTTAGTTTTATTGCACTGGCTCAGTATAATGCTAAATACAAGTAGTGAGTGAACATGTTTATATAGGATGTTTTATGAAATTAAGAAAACTAACTTTTAAAAAAATGTAGTAAAATATACATAACATAAAACTTGGTGTTTAAACCAGTTAAGAACATGATTCATTGGTGCTAAGATCATGCTCGTTGTTATGAAACTATTAGAGCCATCTAGCCCCAGGACCTTTTCATTTTCCCTAACCTAAACTCTAGTCATTGGACAGTAACTCCCCTTTCTCCAGCCTCTGCCTATTATTATTTTGTCTGGATAAATTTGACTACTCTAAGAATCTCATGTAAGTGGAATCATATGGTATATGTTCTATTGTGTCTGGCTTATTTTGCTTAGCACAGTATCTTCAAGGATTATCCATTGGGTCTAGTGGCATGACTTAGTAGTCAGGTGCTTTCCTAGCATGCTTCAGGCCCTGTGTTTAATCCTCTCACTGCCTCAAAAGAGGCAGACAGAGATTCCTTCATGCTGTAGTTTGTTTGTCTCAGTTTCTTTCTTTGTTAAAGCTAAATGATTTTCTGTTGTATTTACATATCACATCCACCCTTTGATGGATGGCACTTAAGTATTTGTTTGTTTTTAACCTTTGGGTTATTATGTTTAATTATTTGAGAAAAAACCATACTGGTTTTTGCCCAAGGGCTGTACCATTTTACATTTCATTCAGTAAGTAAAGATAGCAGTTTTTCTGCATCTTTCTAGCGTCTATTATTTTCTTTGCCTTTCTTCTCACCTTTCTCTCCCCTAATTCCTTGTAAAAGCTTGACCATGAAAAATGTCATGACTGGAGTTGGAGAGAGGGCTCAGCTGTTAAGAGAACTAGCTGTTCTTTCAGAGGACCTGGATTCAATTCCCAGGACTCACATGGTAGCTAACAACTCCAGTTCCATGCCCTCTCCTGCCTTCCTTGAGCATTGCATGTATGTGGTGCATGGACATATGCCAAATACCCATACATAAAAGTAAAACAATAAAATAAAATAGAGCTAAAATTAAAAACAAAAATAATATAATGGCTAACAGTTTAGTTTTGTGCCACTACCTAGCTTCATGGCGCTAACCCACCATTGCTTTTGAAAAATGATGGTAACACAGTAGAAAAGGAGATA
>CABHPH010123645.1:0-26959 GCA_902168325.1 Peromyscus nudipes
CCGCGGCCGCTCCGGACCTAGAAGATCAAGTCATAATGGGGGCGTTTTTAGACAAGCCAAAGATGGAAAAGCATAATGCTCAGGGACAGGGGAATGGGTTGCGATATGGCCTAAGCAGCATGCAAGGTTGGCGAGTCGAAATGGAGGATGCGCATACAGCTGTAACCCGTTTGCCAAGCGGACTTGAGACGTGGTCATTCTTTGCTGTGTATGATGGGCATGCTGGTTCTCAGGTTGCCAAATACTGCTGTGAGCATTTGTTAGATCACATCACCAATAATAAGGATTTTAAAGGCTCTGCAGGAGCACCTTCTGTGGAAAATGTAAAGAATGGAATCAGAACAGGGTTTCTGGAGATTGATGAGCACATGAGAGTTATGTCAGAGAAGAAACATGGTGCAGATAGAAGTGGGTCGACAGCTGTGGGGGTCTTAATTTCTCCGCAACATATTTATTTCATTAACTGTGGAGACTCAAGAGGTTTACTTTGTAGGAACAAGAAAGTTCACTTCTTCACACAAGATCACAAACCAAGTAATCCGCTGGAAAAAGAACGAATTCAGAATGCAGGGGGCTCTGTGATGATTCAGCGTGTGAACGGGGCTCTGGCTGTGTCAAGGGCCCTTGGGGATTTCGATTACAAATGTGTCCATGGAAAAGGTCCCACAGAGCAGCTCGTCTCACCAGAGCCGGAAGTCCATGATATTGAAAGGTCTGAAGAGAGTGATCAGTTTATTATTCTTGCATGTGATGGTATCTGGGACGTCATGGGAAACGAAGAGCTCTGTGACTTTGTGAGATCCAGACTTGAAGTCAGTGATGACCTCAAGAAAGTTTGCAATGAAGTAGTCGACACCTGTTTGTATAAGGGAAGTCGAGACAACATGAGTGTGATTTTGATCTGTTTTCCCAAGGCACCTAAAGTCACAGAGGAAGCAGTGAAGAAGGAGGCAGAGCTGGACAAGTTCCTGGAAGGCAGAGTAGAAGAAATCATGAAGAGGCAGGGCGAAGATGTCCCTGACTTAGCCCATGTGATGCGAGTGTTATCAAGTGAGAGCATCCCCAACCTCCCACCAGGGGGTGAATTGGCAAGCAAGCGGAATCTAATTGAAGCTGTTTACAATAGACTGAATTCTTACAAAAGTGATGACACTGATTCTACAATTGATGATATGTAGTAAAGCTGCGCATCTAGCCATGGACTTGCCTTCACCTCCAAAGGAAAGTAGCGCTCAACCTTTTAACATCTGTCACCAACTTTACGGAAGGGGTACAACATAGGTGAAGGACTACATCAGAGATCTTCAACAGTGGAACAGCTACCCCGAACGGATTTTTTTTTTTTAATTGTGATTTTGAGACTTATGTAACCGTGATTTCAAGCCGTAATTCATATTTTAAATCAGACTCCAGCAATTTTTGTTGTATGGTTTTGTTTCTTTGTAAAGTGTAATTGTCCTTGTTCAAAGTGCTCATATTTAATTATGAACTACTTTAAAATCACTACCAATGATAAAGGAGATGTTTGGCTTGTTGTGTGACACAGCACGTATAGTCAGTTATGCTGTGTTTGGACTTGGGGTTCGGATAGGGAAAGCAGCAGCCACATAGCTAGATGCTCATGTGCACATGGCAATGAAGACTTCCAAAATCTTACAAAGCTCAACATCCAGGGAGTTATGGAAAACTGTGTTCTGGCAAGGGATTGATACAGCCATTCCTTCTTACCTGTCTCTAGGAAATTCTTTCCTTGCAGCCTAGAGCGCTGCAGGTGAGACCATATATTCATGAGAGTATTAGTTTTGGACTAAGATGCCTTGATTCTTTGCACCTCTTTATGAGTCCTTACATTCAGTTACTAATTGGTAAGCAGCAGCTTCCTACACAGTAGGAGACTGCCACATTTTTTTTTCCTATCATGATTGACTGGGCCTGCTGCTGTTCCTAGTAATATATTCTGAATTCCATGTTATCAATAAAGCTTGGTTTAATAAACAAAAAAAGAGTACTTACTATTTATATAGTTGGTTGTGTGTATTTTATTTCAAAAGGTGAAAAAAATGAGTAAATACTGAGATATGAGCAAAGTGCTTACAGTGTACTGATATCAGGTAATGGATACATTGGTGGAGGGATGGGTAAATGAGGAATGGGTACCACCAATATAGGATCTGACAAGCTGGATGGCTTGTGGCAGGCCAGACCCTCAAAATGGTACTGGTAGGAGCCTGCAAGGTAAGATGCAACAAAGCAGACAGCAAGCTGAGACTGCCTGGGGGCTTCTTCAGACAAGGCTTTGCACTCTAGTGCTTAGAGTTTCAGTCCAGGGACACAATTCTTTCTAATCCAGAATTCTGTCTGGGTGCCTTGTCCACTGCTCATCCAGCACCACGTCCTGGCACTCCCTGCTTGTTTCCAATTCACAATAAAAAGTAGCTGGGCGAGTTATAAAGCCACAGGCTGTTCATCTGTGTGACTCGCTCACTGATGTGTCTCTAGGACCCAACATGGGGCATTGCACAGAGTAATATGTGAAAAGTGTTGGATGAATGCATGCTTGAAAGAAGGATGGAATAATGTGTTTTCAGGCTCAGTCGGTACTTCATGAAACCTTTCCCCTCCAGAGTCGTGGCTTTCCCAGCCTTCTGGGCTCCAGCAGTGTTTGCCATCTGTGCCTGTCCTTTGGCAACTAGCCAAACCCAACAAAGTTCCGTTCAACCAACTTCGATGGAGCTGCTCTGTTGGCAAGAAGGACTCACAGTCTCAAAAAATGGGGAAACATTTCATAGTCCATGGTGCCTCGACTGTATTTTTAAGACAGTGTGGACATGGATCAGAACCTTTTCTAAACAATTTTAATGCCCAAATATATGATTACAAATGACTTCCCTTTGCCAACATATGTGATTACCATTCAAGAAATAATGAATCCTAGATGATGGAGAAACAAAAGATTATTTAGCAGGTGTGGTACAGGTAGGGGCTGTAAGGGTGAGGAGGATTAAGAAGGAATCCATGTACGATAGAATCAGTTTCATTAAGTGTGGAAGTGGTATCTCAGCCATTCAGGGCTGTCCTGGGATTGGAATTTGAAGGGATGTTCAGTAGTCCCTAGAGTATAAAGAGAGCCAGATCCCCCTCCCCCATGTGATGTTCTCTTTCTGAAGATTGGCCTATTTAAACTTTATTACTATTCATTTCTGTTTCCATCCTCTTATGTACATCCACCACATCCAATGGGACTGCACATTAGTAATTTGCTTTTGTTTTGGTAATGCTTTCTTTTCATGGAATTAGACATATACTTGTATGTCTTCGATAAAACACTACTTTCATGGATTTAAAAATTATTCAACTTAATTACATGTGGCCATTTTCATTCAAGTACGTAACGTACTTTGAGCATATTCCCCTGTATGTGGCTCCTTCCCCTTTTCTCCCATCTCCCCTCTCTGTCTAGGTTTTTTTTTTTTTTGTTCCTTTAATACAGCTCCTCATGTTGTGGTGACTCCCCAACCATAAAATTATTTCATTGCTATTTCATAACTTTTATTTTGCTATTGTTATAAATCGTAATGTGAATATCTGTGTTTTCTGATGGTCTTAAGTGACCCCTGGGAAAGGGTCATTTGACCCTCAAAGGGGTCTCCACCCACAGGTTGAGAACCGCTATCCTAGACTGTTTTGCTTCTGCTTTCATGTCATCTACACATACATGATGATATGAATCTATAAAGTCTAGGATCGATAGTGAACTTCTAGGAATAATAAAAATATTACAATAGTGACTCATTTAAATAAGTGATAGTAGAGCCACTGTCTGGAAGGTTTTATAGATAATGAAATTATATTTTCAGAAAAAAGAACATGACACAGAGAAAAGCACAGCATATTAAGTAAGAAAGATGACTGGGACAGTGTGCATGCATACATGGCTATACACAGATGCAGGCGAGAGAACATGCACAATTGATTTTGGGGGGTGCTTTGTGTTTTAAAGGATTTCTGCATTTAATGTTGCAGTCTAAATTTGGACAGAGTCAGGAGGTGTGCACTGTAAGGAAATGGATAGTATCAACAGGAATATGGAACAAGACTTCCTTCAGTCAGTAGCATTCATTTTGTTTACTTTTGAGACCTGCTCTCTCTATGTAGCCCTGGCTAGCCTTGAACTTGGAGCAACCCTAGATGTTAGGATTACAGGTGTGTGCCCCTGAGCCTCACTCTTTCTCATTTTGAGCAAGGCAAAAATTCACAAAGTGTTAGAACTCCCAGGAATATGCTGTTTTTCCAGTTCAAAGGAAGAGAGGTTGTCTATTGGTGGTAGGAACTTAAGGCCCACCAAAGAACACTGGGTTCCATTAAAGAAGCCATGGGGAACAACCCAGGCTTCAGAATCCAGAGTGAATTAACTGCAGCGATGTTAGAGAATTCTTCTAGCCAAAGCAGGGAGGGTTGGGTTGTAAGCAGGGAGATTTGCCAAGAGACTCTCAGTCTGCGAGTCTGACCTGGGTAACGAGAGCATGGATTAAGCTCATGGCAATAAAACCAGAAAGGAAGAAGCGGACGGATCTGAGAGATGTTATGCAGAAAGAATCAGAGCTGGAGATTGAAATTTGACTAAATTCTTGCCAGGTAGCAGGTGAAACTATGTAAGGAGACACTTTCCAAGGAAATGGGTATTAAGAGAGAATAGCTGAGGACTGAGTGTTCAGGGATTCCAGCAGTTGATTGGAGGAGTGAAGAAGAGGAGCCCACAGAGAGAACAGAGAATGATGGGTCAGAGAGATAAGAAGAGAAACTTGAGAATGCCATGCCAGGCATGCCAAGGCTAAGACAGTGACAGGAAGGACTTGGGGACTGCAGCGTCAAACTTCTCTTTGAGGTCAAAGGGGCAAACTGAGGAGAGACCCTGGAATTTGACCAAGAGGTCACAGGTGACCATATAAAAAGAGATGTTTGGTAGAAAGCACTGGACAAAAGAGGGAGAAGTGAGGAAATAGATGTAGCTCACAGCCTCTACCCATGTAAGGAGAGCAATTTAGTAGTGATGAGAAGATCAAATCATACAGTTTTTTTAAGTCAGGGTCTCACTACACAGCCCCAGGTGGCTTGGAATTCAGTACTTTGGCCCCAAACTCACAGAGATCTGCCTGTCTCCACCTTCCAAGATTAGGGATTAAAGACATGTAACACTACCACCCAGACAAATCATATAGTTTCAGAACTGCTACTTGACTTCCTTAAGCTGTTTCCTTTTTGGAAAATGACAGCAATCTTACAAGTTCATGAAGTTGTTGAAAAGTCCAAGGTTAACTGGTTATTCTTTACGTTATGGTGAGGAGCATTTTTGCCTTAAATGCTGCCCAAACCTTAGATATTTTTAGGCATGCTTTAACAGACAGGAGGAGTCTTTTAGTTCAACAGTTTTATCTCTGGATAGTTTCTGCCTTGGAAAGTCCCTAGTGGTGTCTTGTGGCATTCATCTCCAAGTCACTTTAACAGCCATTCCCTGTTCTGAGCCCCTCTGAGGTGAGAAGCCTGAGGCATCCATCCACATCTTGTGGAATGTCTCTGAGGCCTGTTACAAGTTGTGAAGCTAGGATAGATTGGTACCAACTTCACCTAAACACTTATAAGGTTGGGGGCCCCTGAGGGGAGAGTGGGCAAAGGCGCCAGCAAAGCTCTTTGAAACTCAATGGTAAGGCTGGAAAGATGGCTTGGCAGTTAAGAGCACTTGCTGCTCTTCTAGAGGACCCAGTTCAAATCTTAGCACCCCCCCCCCACACACAACCCCATGGCAGCTCACAACCATCTGCAACTCAAGTTCCAGGGGATCTGATACCCACTTTAGGCCTCCGCAAGCACCAGACACACATGTTGTGTGCAGAAACACATGTGGATAAAATACTCAAACACATAAAATAAAAATAAATATTAAGACCCCCATGGCACTTACAGCTTGGTCTCTGGATCAAATGGCATTTATTGATCAGGCAGCCTAGTCCATAGGGCATATACTTTTTCCCTGCTGTTTTCTCATGTATATGTCTCTAGGCAGCCAGACATGACCGCAACTACCTCATTTTTTTTCTGCTTCTCTTATCTACATATGAACCCTTTTGACTTTGTCAATCCTAGTCTATATTCAATTTAACACGATCTAAAGTTTTGGCACAAGACACGACACTACCATGTACAAATGTGTTGGACTGCAGTCATAACTATCTATCCCATGAAGCAGTCCTCAGGTTAGACATGTCTGGAACTGATGTTCATCTGAGTGCCTTGTTTTCTCCTGCCAGAAGATACCTCCCTGAGAAAACATGACTGCTCCAGAAGCCATCAGACACTAGAGCTGTTATCAAGCCCTGGAGAGTCACACAGTTGTGTGTATGTTTTCTGGAATTGGCATTTTTCAGACCCCGAAATATCTAGGGAGTAAGTCATAGACTTTCTGTTATCCCTGCTCTTCCTAATGGTAGACTTTGATTTCATTTCTGGGAAGATGGCTTACTCAAAGGAAATAAGGTCACACTGTGCACAGAACACAGACATCTTAAGACACAGGGACAACTGTCAAGGTGTGACATCAGAACAAGTCTACCTCCCAGCAGACTGTGTATCATCAGCAAGCATTTTGAATAACCTGGGAGTCTCCCACTGTATTGGCTTTCTAAAGGCACCAAATTTGGCCTGGGCATCTTCGAAATAAGCTATTATCTTCAGACTAAGGGTGAGAGAGCATGAGAAAAAGTGTGAGGACTAGAAACTAAATAGGCCTCAATTATGGCAGTAGCAGGCATAGGATGTGAACAAGGGGTCTCTGCTGCCACAATCCAGCTAGAGCTGATGGAAGGCATCTGAAGTCTTGCTTGGGCGCTCCAGGGCAGGCCCTGCCTTGGGGGAAGCAGGCGGCTGCTGTATCTGGGCCAAAGCCAGGCCTGCAGGGCTGGTGGCTAGAACTTGGAAGGAATTCTCTTCCGCAGCCCAGGGTCCGGGCTTGGCCCCAGCATGCTGTCTTGCCAACCTCTGCTGCCTGGGGCCTTGCACATTCCGAGCCCCCACCGCCTCCGCCCCTCCTCTGGGCTTGCCCCATGCCTTGTCCCCTTCTCCTCCCCCTACCAGCTGTCCCCTTTCCCCTAAGTGGCGAGACAGTCTGAGCCTGGAAAGAGGCGGCGGCGGGCTGGAGGGGGCGTGGTGGGGAAGGGGAGGAGGAGCGGGGGTGAGGGGATAAGGAGGCCGGGCTGGCGCCCCCAGCCACTGCGCGCCCGCTGGGGAGCTGGGTGCCACCTCACTGTCGAGGTCTCTGCTCCCTGTCTGCTCTGCCTATTCCCTTGCTAGCTTGCTTCCCCTCGCTTGGGGGGGAAAGGTCAACGGCGTCCTGGAGCCTCCGTGTCACTCTCCAACAGCCATGAACTGCAGCGAGAGCCAACGGCTGCAAACCCTCTTGAACCGCCTGCTGCTGGAGCTGCACCATCGGGGCAACGCCAGCGGCCTGGGTGTCGGCCCCGGCCCGAGCATGGGCATGGGGGTCGTACCTGACCCTTTCGTGGGCCGAGAGGCGACCAGCGCCAAGGGCAACGATGCTTATCTCTACATCCTGCTCATCATGATCTTCTATGCCTGCCTAGCCGGAGGTCTCATCCTGGCCTACACCCGGTCCCGTAAGCTCGTCGAGGCCAAGGACGAGCCACCCCTGGCCTGCGTTGCTGAGCAGGAATGGGTCCCCGCCGCCGGCGCATCCGCCGACCCTGAGAATGGCCAGGGCTTGCTGGCTGAGGGCGGCCATCAGCTCGCACCGGGGGCGCTACCTGCGACAGCCCAGGGCGCTGAGCGGGTCTAGATCCACTGTCCTCATTTTGCTTATCCCTGGGCCTGGATCCCTTATCCCGCTCTTTCACTGCCCTTTCAGAGCTTGCTTTACCCGAGGCCCAGATGATGATGAGAGGTCAGAACACCTTCAAGGCAAGGCCCTGGGAGGAGATGCATCGCTTTACTTACACCTGACCACTTTCTCTCTCCCCTCCCTTCCACGCCCGCACCCCTACCCGACACATGCAACTGAATTAAATTGCCTCTGCTCTCTTGTCTTCAGCCAGCCCCAACACCATGCTCCAGCCTTCTGGGAACAGAATCCAGCACGTCCAACACTTGGCATTGAATTGAAGCAATGAAGTCTAGCAGAACTCTGGGCCGTCTAACTGGCAGCTGCTCCAGGGGCTGCCAAGGACTGCTCACTCTGCACAGCTAACGGGGTTAGCCATCACTGCCAGGCTGGCTGCAGCAGCTCCCGCTTTCTGTTGCCTTGGGGACAGAGACAAAGAACATGAAGAGACTTCAGACATCTTTTCCGTCTCCCTCTCTTCAGCAGGCTATTAGGGAGACACTATTGTGGGATAGAATGGACTGAAGGGAAGGGACGGTTCAATGGGAAAGGAAGATCTATGGCCCCAGGGGTATGGTGTTCTTGTCTCTCTGTCCTCCTAATTGTCATCCCAAAGGTCTGAGTATTAGTAATTTGGACATATCTGGCTTGGATAATCATTACTAGTTGCTTAGCCTTAATGATTCCAAATGCTTCTCTTATATTGATTGAGTTATTACTGCAGTGTGTGCTTCATCCAATATGAGGCTCAGGCACCCCCAGCTCTGTAACCCTGGGGAATGAATGTCACAGGCAGGTAATAAAAGTTGTTAAACAATAACTCAAGACTCTTGTCTCAACGATCCCAGCCTCAAGAGCCAGTACTGGATAGACAAGGAATTGTTTATTTTTCATCTGGGAGTTGGGTGGTTGTAACATGTATAGTTGTGATAGGTCAAATATGATAAATGTGGGGTGGGGGAAGGAAGGCAACATATACAGAGTCCCCCAGCTACTGAGGGTGTTGAGGTAGGAAGATCACTTGAACCCATGAGTTCAAGGCCTGCCTGGGCAACATAGTGAAGAGGTTTCTATGCCTGACTGGATTTTTAAATGTGTTTCAGAAGTTATAACAGCTTTATTGCCTTTTTATCACTTTTTAATATGACAGTGGTAATTAAGGCTTTCCTACATCTTTTTTGTGGTTTTGCAGAATGTTCATTTAAAAAGAAAGCCTTCAAGACATGGAGGAGTTGGAGGGAGGGGGTGATGTAGATACACATGAGGTACACATATATAAAACTTAAAAATTAATGCAATTTTTTAAAAAGTCCCCTAAGTACTAGCTGTAATCAAAGCTAATTTCATAGCTACCTTTATAATGATATGAGATTTACACAACGTAAAATTGTAACCCTGAAATCAGAGGTGTGTGTTTTCTTTCAGTTTTTATATGCAAGGTTAAGACAGGGTTTCACTATACAGTTAAAGCTCACCCCAAACTTACTATGTAGCTCAGACTGGCTTTGAACTCATCATTCTCCTGCGCCATTATATCTGGCCCTGGAAGTGAATATTTACTGAGTCCTTCTCCTTGCTTCCAGGTTACCAGAAACTAATTTGTTTAGGGCTGAAATACTTATACCTATGATGATGGTTTGGACTTCACCAAATACATATGAAATTATTTCTTAAAAAATCAGCCAATTTGCTTCAGTACAGTTGATTTCTCAGTAATAGCATGGCAAAGACATTATGGATCAGTTACATGCATTGATAATCTAGAAACCTTATTCAAGTCATTGCCCTTGACCTTCCAGCTCATCTGGTGTTTTACTGGAGCTATTAATAAGTTAAATGAACTTACTTTCATTCCTAGGCTTCATTCCTTGAAGCTATGCTGGCATGGCCCCATTGGCTCCTCTCCAGTCCCAGTTCTAGACCTAAGGTCACCTCCTTTTCTTGCAGGTGGGGGCTGAGAATTAGGCAGGAGTCCAGGATAATGATGGGAAGCTAGAAGATGCTGTGAGAGTCACCCCAGCCATACAGGGAGGCCTGAGGAAGCTGTGGAGGAAGGGTAGAGATTCACAACCATGCTGAAGGACATGGGAGACAGTCACCAGCACTGTGTGTTAAGGGCGATAGTGCCACTCATTTCTCTGGCATGACTGACTGAGCAAAAAGGGTTGTTTGGGGAGTGAAATGTAATGGCTGCTTTAAGTACTGAAACTTGGGAAGTGTATTTGTAACCATCACCAACATTCATAAGTATATATTGTTAAAAACAAAAGAATCAGCTAGACAGAGTTGAAACAATACCCATAAAAAAGCATTACAGTACTAGCAGTGGAAAACAATATCATGTCAAGTCAGTCCTGATTTTAGATACCATTTTTAACCCTTTCACGATGACTTAGATGCCCTTCAGTATTACTACACGCAATAGCTATACAGAAGGCTCCTTTCCAGAAAGGTGAACCGGCTGGAGGGAGAGTGACCTGCTTTTACTGTCCAGTTGGTTTTGTCAAATACTTTCATAGTTGAAAGTTTGCCCCAGATAATGAAGTTTCCCAGAAGTTTGGACACCCAGATATCTACCAGCCAATGAGGTGTCCATAGCATTGAAGTGACCATGTCACAGTCGACAAAACACAGACAAGAGAAAAAGGAGATGGCATGAACCTCCAGTCTTGATGACGTAGCCTCCAATAACATGAGGTTACTCTTTAAAGCCTGGAAGATTTACATTTGCCTTTAACTGATTTCAAAGGTGATAAACCTTTCAAGTCAATAAAAGTGACCAATTTTCACCTCATCTGATATTCTGTTTCCCTCCCCTGCACACATAGATCCTGTTTCCACTCAGCTTCGGATCTTTGCTCCGTAACAATAATGAAGCAGAAAAGCCATGCTTCCTGTAACTCGAGGCTCTGAGCAGAGGAGTCCTGAGCAATGTTTGCATTCCAGTATGCCAAAGTGCTCATGACCAGCACAGAAATGAACAGAAGCTTTCCTCCCATTACAAGCATACTTCTGTGTGGTACATTTTGGTTTTCTAGAGGGATGTAAATGGTTCCTTTCATTGGTTTCTGGTTACCATCTTCTTTTCAGTTTGCCGTTGCTTTTAAAAACCATGATCTGCACAAGATTTGAATCTGCAGAGAGGAAAGGGCTTGGGCTGCTTTCCAAGCAATCTTGCCTGGCGGTTAAAGCAAATGTATTGTGATGTCTTGGAAAGAGGCAGAGGACCAGGAATCCCCAGAACTGGAGTCTATCCATGGCGTTGCCAATTACCCAGTATTCTTTCTTAGAGTGAGCTGCTTAGCCTCTCTGGGCTTAGGTCCCCAGAGCTTTGGCAAACTTGAGGATGAAATAAGGTCTTGAATGGGGAATAGTTAGGAGAAACACAGCAGCTACAGATGTGTAAGTGTTCATTTTATACTTTCTTTTTCCTTCTTTGGGAAGTTAAATAGGGGAGAAAAAGGGAAGAGAAAATTCCCCACTCTGTAGAATCTAGTCAGATTGCCCAAAGAACTGGCAACACCTTACTCAACTAGCAACTACCACAGTTCTTAACCCACTTTCCCCATTCTCAAAATCTTGGCTGGGTAGGAAACCAGGCATAAGTGTCTCACCACTCTACTCCACTTTGCCTCCAGGTCCAGAATTCCCATTTAAAATGTGAGTATGAGACCATGTGTAGAGGGCTGTACCAGGCACAAGTCCACAGGGAGTGATAGAGCATAAGAAAAAAAAGTCAGGATTCGGGGGCTTCTATAGTTCTCCCCAACTTACCCTGTTGATTTGCCAAGTTTACTCCCCCAAGGAAGGAAAATGAATGCATAAACAAACATCTCACATACCTCTGGCTGCTGTGTTTCCCCTAGCCCTTTCCCAGAAGTTCAGGATCTCACTAGATCCTAAGTGACAGTCCCAAGTAACTGGCACCATCCCTTGGAATTATGGATCTTGTGAGACAGGTAAGGGGAAAAATAGTCTAGAAGGTTCTGTGCAGGTAAGGGAACATAACTGAGTGCTACCAAGGGTGACTAGACTGGATGAATCAACAGCCACCCTAGGTGAACTTGAATTGCTTGCTCATCAAAAAGGGCTGTGGGAGAAGCTGATGGGAAGTCACCTTTCAGCCCTTCGGCTATTTAACCTGAAGCATGCCCAGTAAAACAATGTGGTCAAGGTGACACTTTTTTTCTTCAGTGCTAAAGCCTCAGAAGAAGACAGCACATCACTCAATGTCCTGTCGACTGGGCTTTGAGGGAAGCTAGCGCCACAATTAAAGCTGTGTCCTATGTCTTTTCCTCTGAAAGAAATCCAGCCAGAGAAGACCGGACAATGCTTCAACTGGATTTTGGTAAAACACATATCATACACATTTTACCATTTCATCAAAGAAAACTGGCCATGTTGTGCCACACTGCCCTTTAAAGTCAGAGAAAAGGGCAAATGGCTAAGTTATAGAGAAATAATTGAGCTTTGTCATTGGCTCAGAGGACCCCTGGGAGTATTTACATCTTAAAAGGATCACCTGGAGCAAGGTAAAAGTGAACTAAGGAAAGAATCTCTAGTTGTAGGCTTCCGAGGACTAAGAATGGAGAGATACCTAGGAATGACTATAAATAAGCAGGTGAGGCTATATGTGAGTGGGAGAGGGTATTGAGGGATACACTGTATAATATTCTGATCTTGCTGCCAGTTGCTCTTGGAATCCTGGAGAAAGACTGAGGTAGTCATGAAAGACTGGATTGCAGTCATTGTAATTTACCCAATTCACATATACCTGACTTAAAAGATGTCCATTATAGCAATGCACAGAGAATTTCCTTTTGGCTCTTTTTGGGATCTGGATGTGATCTGGTATAGGTGGCAGTTTTTTTGCGGGGAGGGGCTGGCAAGAAAAAAATGGAGACAAATAACTTATTAAGAGCTCCCTCGAACTCACAGGACTGCTTCTTGAGGAGTGCTATATGCTATGGGATTAACATTTACCTCATTTTCCCCCTTCTTGACCAAGCTCATCCCTGCCACAGCCAGTTCCAGGGCTTCAAACTCTTCCTGCCCTACTGCCAAGATTCAAGAATCTTATTCATTCCTATGTAATCTATGATGCTTCCCAGCAACAACCATATGGATGTATCTTCAGTGGTAACTCTTAAGTACCCGGGGAAGGGAGAGAGCTATAAGAAACAAGGGGTCTTCATCTGAGGACCTTCAAATCCAATATAAGGCTACCTGTGGCTGCTTTTGGGAGAGTTTGGAAGACGGAAAATGATGCCTGTCTAGGAACACATCTGCTTTTCCATGTGAGCCTCCTGGGGTTGGGAATGGGGTTAGTATGGGATGAATAATGGGTAAGCAGAGTATGACAGAAACCTTTGGAATGTTCTCTCTTTAACCTTCTGTCCACTAAAAGGCTACCCTCACAAACAGGACCCAAGAGGAAAGATGAGATGACTGAGCAAAGAAATATGACATTGTCCTCCCAGGGTTGTGAGAATGAAGTTTTTATCATCATCTAAGCCTGTATTGAGTCAAGGGCACAGCCAAATAACAAACCCTGCTTAGAGGAAGATGCTCCAGAATCAGCTAGATTACTCTCTGTGTTGTATCTCAAGTAACTGGTACCATCTTTTGGAAGTTGAAGAGTTTCTAGTAGCAAGACTATTGGCTGGTCAGTTCAAGAGCCTATGCCTTTTGACTTTCTTCATCGCCCACTTAAGCAAGAGAGTACAGTGCATAGAGCATAGGCTATATAGTTTCACTCTATGTGGGGAAAGCCTAAAAGTGTATCGTCCCCTGTCTCTACTCAAGGCCTTTCTCTGTATTATCCACACAATCAGAATATAATCCCAGACCCTTAGTATGATTGGAAAGTCCTGCCTGATTTGACCCTTGCCAAGTTCTCTAAACATCATCTTCTGACACAGCAGTTCCTCTGTACAGTTTAGTTTTCCACAGTTTCAGTCACTCATAGTAAACTGTGGTCTGAAAATATTCGATGGGAAATTTTACCAAAAAAAAAAAAAGCAATTTATAAATTCAAAATTGTGTGTCGGTTCCTCTGAGTAGTGTAATGAAATTTTGTGCGGCCACACTCAGTCCCAGCAGAATATCAGTCATCCCTTTGGGCAGCGTATTCACACTTTGTATGTTATCTGCCCATATGACATCTAGTAGTTAGCTCAGTTATCAGACAAGGTATAAGATTGACCACAATGTTTGGGTTCAGGTAACCTTCCTTTCTATGCAGTAGTAACTCAGGTACAAGAATAGTGATGTTGGCAATTTGAATATGCTAAAGATAAATTGTAAGTTGCAAGCGAAATCCTTCAACTTATTAAAGGTTTTTTTTTTGTTTTGTTTTGTTTTTAATCAAATACTAGGGTCACTTAGATCTATGATAAGAACAAATCTTCTAGGAAGTTGAGAATATGGAAAAAAAGAAATGCATGCTGGTTTTGCTGTCATACCTCAAACTGCAAAAGTGACAGCCACCGTCCATGGTATGTCTCGTATATTTATGCCCACAGACAAAGGTCACTCTCAGCTTTAGTCCGAGAGGCTTCTCTCTGCAGTGAACAGTGCTGAATGCAGAGACTCATGGCTGCTCAAGGTGCTGAGAATGACAGAAGGTTGAGTGCTCAGCCCTTAATAGGGCATTTATACCATCCCCTCTAAGGCACAAAGAATATGATGGAAGAGGGTATAGAAAGAATGTAAAAACGCGTAATGAAAAATAGAGGCCATGTATTTGAAAGCGAGCAATGAGGGGTATATGGGAGAGTTTGGAGGGAGGAAAGGGAAGGGGGAAATGATGTAATTCTATTATTATCTCAAAAAATAAATAACTTAAAGCTGGAGGATGGGGAGAAGAGTTGTGAAAAGCTGCCTCCTGGACACACTGAAGCCATAGCATTAATGACCTTCCAGTGGCTATGGTAACCTGCACTATGCCCGCACAAGGGTGAGACTTTTAAGAGTCAGATATGGATTCAGGAGAGGCTCATGGGCCCTAATCCTCTTTGCTGTACTATAGGGTATTAATGGATTTGGGGGGGGCACTGTCTTCAGTTGTGTACCCACTGGTAAACCGAACAGACGCCGTCTGATAGTTTCAAACACGGACACACAGATGACCCTGGTTCAACTCAGTGGGCCACAAAACAAAAAGACACAACTACGGAAAAGGGACTTGTAGAGAGAGGGTGGTCAACAGTGATGGGAGGTAGATAAGAGAGGTTGGGGGAGAATAATCAGAAAGCATTATATACGTGTATGAAATTTAATAAATAAAAATTTTAATTCATAAAAAGAAAAAATTTAATTAATAAAAATGTACCATAAAAGATGGAAAAGGAGATCTGATATGATGTCATATGCCTGTAGTTCCAGCCAGTTAGCAAGCTAAAGCAGGAGGACCAACTTGAAACCAGCAAGTTATGCACTGTACTGACACCTTTCTCCAAAGGAAAGAAAAAGCATGAAGAAGATGGAAAAGGCACCAAGTGTGTGTGTGTGTGTGTGTGTGTGTGTGTGACTCTGTGTGTGTGTGTGTGTGTGACTCTGTGTGTGTGTGTGTGTGACTGTGTGTGTGTGACTCTGTGTGTGTGTGTGTGTGTGACTCTGTGTGTGTGTGTGTGTGTGTGACTGTGTGTGTGTGACTCTGTGTGTGTGTGTGTGTGTGTGTGTGTGTGTGTAGTTGGGAGATAAAGGACTTGATTCTGTTGTGGTTTCTGGAAGCCACTGAGTATATTAGAATATATCTCTTACAGAAAAGGGCCACCCTGCCCTCATCTCTCTGCCTTGTACACATCTCGTTGCTTGTCTCTGAACATATAAAGCATCCTTCCTGCCTCAAAGCCTTTGCATGTTCTGCTTCCTCTGCGTAGAACATCCTTCCACTACACCTTTTCATGGCTGCTGTACTGTCATCATTCCCATCTCAGCTCAAACGTCCTTTCCTTGACCATCTTATCTAACCTTCTCCTGTTCACACCATTCATCACCCTAGTTCCCTGTATATTCACTTCACAGCAGGAATGCTCTGAAATTATTGTTTGTTTACTTATTACCTTGTTGTTAGTATTTCCTAGGCATGCTGTAATTTTCATGAGGGATTTACAAGGTCAATTTTTTTTGAAGTATTTGTTTTGTTTAACTCTTTGATGTAAAATTGATGCTAGAAAGTGGCACACACAGTTTAAAATCCTCTGAAGGGACACATCTTTACCCATGTGTGAAATAATCAGCAAAATCAAAATGACAAAACCATCCATCACTCTCACAAGCTTCTTTTCTTCTTCCCATGTACCTCTCTCCTTCTAGCCAGACAACCATGATCAGCTTTCTGTTGCCATGGATTAATTTGCATTTCCTACAACAAATATAATCATTCAGCACATATTTCTTCCTCTCGGTACACTGACTTGGGGATTCATCTCTGCGTTGCAAGTCTCAGCAGTTCATTTCTTATTATTGAATAATTAATTACAATGATGTACCACAGCGTGTTTATCCAATCACCTGTTAAGGAATTTCAGGTTATTTCCAGTCATAAGTAAATTTGCACGTGATGGATATTTGTGTGTGAGTCGTTGTGTGGAGACACAGGCAGACTGCAGACATGTTGTGTGTCTGGTGCCTAGCACTTGAAAAATAAGTATAAAATGTGTAGTAACTAAATGTTTTCTGAAGGAATAAATCACCTTTTTCAGCCCAGATCTGTGGAGAGTTTCACCTGAGACTCCAAGAGTAGCCTACCTTTTCTCCCACCCCTCTTGCCCTTTCTAATCTGCAGTGCCGAGTGACTCCTCGGAGGTGCCCGTTTCCATAGTTGGCTCATTGGAGAAATCCTCTCCAGGTTCCCTGCCAACGCTGCTCTTTACCCTAAGCTGGCCCCTCTGACTGTTCAACAATCCGTTCATTCCTCGCTTGCTGACTCCCTATCACATTCCCTGCAGCAGCTGCTCCTGACTTCCTGCCCTCTCCTCAAGCCCCCAACCCCAGTCCTCCCCCTCATTCTCAGGAGATGACTTCATCTCCTTCATTACTGGGAAGATTGAGGCCAACCAACAGGAGCTCCTTTGGCTTCCATCTGAGCTGTCTCTCTATACAGCTATGTCTAATGCTTCCGGCTCTCTGGAAGAAGTGCCTCTTCACCTTGCCAAGGTTAAACTCTCCACTGGTATACTCCAATGAAAAAAAATAACAAAAAAGAAAATATAAACAGCCTTTTTGAAGGGCTATGCACTGAACTAAGTGCAGAGAAAATAACTCTGACTTGCACTGAAAACCATGCCATAAACATATATTGTTTCTTTTTCCTAATCAAAAATTCAACTTTTTATTCCTTGCTTGCTCCTTTGAGGTAGTGTCTCTCATGTGGCCTGGCTGTCCTGGAACTTGCTATGTAGACCAGGCTGGCCTCAAACTGACAGTCTCTTGCCTCTGCCTCCTAAATGCTAGGACTAAAAGCATGCACCACTATGCCTGGCCTAAGACTCATTTTTTTTTCAACAGTGTTGCAAACGCATAAATAAAGTTGGTCCTTCATATCTGTTGGCTCCAGATACATAGATTCAACAAATCAAGGATCAAAAGTAACTGAAAAAAATGCATCTTAATGGAACAAGTTGGGACTTTTTTTGTCATCATTCTCCAAAAAATGCAATTCTCCAAACTGTTTACTTAATATTAGTTGATCGGTGTAATCTAGAGATGATTTAAAGTATTAGGAAGAATGTGCACAAATAATATGCAAATATCACACCCTCTACCCATTTGACACAGGATCTCACTATGCTGCCCAGGTCGGTCTTGAACCTCTGGGCTTATGTGATTTTCTTATTTCAGGCTCCTGAGTAGCTGGGACTCCACGTATATAACGCTATACGTGACTCATGCCATTTTATTCATATAAGTGATATGAGCATCTACAGATTTTGGTACTCCAGGCTCCTGGAACTCATGTCTTGTGGACACGGGAGTTGTTGCAGGCTCAAGCTGCATTGCTCACTTATTTTCTTTGTCCATGTGTCAGTTCAACTGCCGCCTCCTCAGAGTGTCCATCTGTCACTTAATCTTCCAACAAGCTTGTACAGTTGTTGTATATTTCTTTTAACAGATAAGGAGGCTAAGGATCAGTGAGGCCAAATAACTTCAGGTCATGAAACTTGTAAGTAAAGTGGAGGAGTGGAGATAAGACTTGAAGTAAGGTGTAAGGTCAGTGGTTCTCAACCTTCCTGATGCTGTGACCCTTTAATATAGTTCCTCATGTTGTGGTGACCCCCAACCATAAGATTATTTTCATTGCTACTTTATGACTGTAATTTTGTTACTATTATGAATCGTAATACAAATGTCTGATATGCTAACCCCAGGGGATCACGACCCACAGGTTGAGAACCACTGGTCTAGAGTCTCCCTTCTCCACACTTCTTCCTTGTAACTCAGGGGGTTATCTTAATCTCACTCCCCATGTTGTGGCAAATTATCATCCTTGGCTAAAATATAAGGGTTTTTTTTTTTAAGTCAAGGAAGAGGAAAAGGAGACAAACTAGGGACCCCATAGAAGATTTTTTTTCAGACCAGATAGTTTGAGTCTCAAACTTTAATAAGCACACCCCGCTTGTTAGAAGGACGAGTTCCCAAGCCTACTAAGTTTCCTCAGCCGGACAAAGAGTAAACAGAGGCTGAAGCATAAAACACCAGTTAGAGGTTGTGACAATATTCACAAGAGAGGAAACAGTGGCCCAGACTATTGTGGTGGCAATGGAAGTGGAGAGATGGGTTCCGATTTTTTCATTATGATAAAATATACATAACATACAAATATATATATATATATAATATAAAGCACTTTAAAGTGTGTTTTATATATATATATATAATGAATAAGAGGGATGTTTCAGGTTCATTAGGTTCTTTAGGTTATTGCAGCATGTCAATGGGGATATCCGATGGATTAACATGGGCCATGACAGGGGACAGTGGCCATAACTAATCAAGATGAGTAAACTAACAAGTAGGATCATTTGAAAGTAGAAATGAAGGCGATACAATGATGACAGTGATGATGGTATAGTTGTGGGGTGGTGGTGGTGGTGTGCAGGTAATGGAACTCAGACAAGCCTGGAATAACGAGCTACAATCCCAGCCCAGTATCCTAATTCTTTGAGACCTCCAAGGGAGAGGTATGAGATGACCGTTGGAGCAGAAATGGAGTGCAAGTGGAAGTCGGGGACTGTGGCCTGGACTACATGATGGTAAAAAGAGGTATTAGGCTAGCCTATTTGTTAGACACTGGCTCAAGAGCTCTACAGGCAGAGCCTCAGTGGATTTTCATAGTACGGACAAGTAAACTGGGCACAAAGAGACTTGTCAAATGAACTCGTGTGTGACAGGTGGGAGGCTGGAATTCAGGGATCACAGCTATCATTCTAGACCAGTTTGGATTCACCATTTCATCCTCTAACTTGGACAGCAGAAACAAGGTGGAAGGCAGAGCCTCAGGGAACATCCAAATCTCCTAGAGGGGGAAGGGCATCTGAGGAATCCAGTGATGTAAAGAGAGGAGACTGGAAGACAGGGTGGGGGGAACAAGAAAGGTGAAACTTTGCTAAGGTCAAAGGCGAGTTTCAAGAAGGAAAGAGTATCTGCTCCTGGAAATGTGATGCAACTGAAGGCTGGTGACTGTCACTGGAAAATTCATGATTTCGGGAGAACAGAGTAAGCCAGAGGGAACGGGTTAATGAGAGAGCTGGTGGGAGAAGTAGATTATGATTTAACTCTGAAATGTTCCCTGCATGCTCATGATTTGAAAACTTATTCTTCAGCAAGTTGGCATTATTTGGGGAGTATAGTGGTATTCTATTTGTACTGAAATGTGATTTTGTTTGTATGTTAATAAATAAAGTTGCCTTGGGGTCAGAGCTTTTAGCAATGCATAGCGAAAGCCAGGGCGGTGGTGGTCCACGCCTTTAATCCCAGCACTTGGTAAGGGGCGGTGGTGGTCCACGCCTTTAATCCCAGCACTTGGTAAGCAGAACTAGGTAGATCTCTGTGTGTTCAAGGATACAGCCAGCATTGGAGACACACGCCCTTAATCTCAATACCAACCATAGAGACCTGGAGGTCTGTACAGAGAGGCAGTGACAAGGCAGTCACGTAGTTGGGTTTACAACCAATGAGAAGGCAGAACAGAACTCCTATTTAAAGACGAACACACAGGGAGTAGTTCCTTTTCGGAGAAGTCTCTTGGCGGGAGAAGCTAGCTGGCGGAAAAGCGGGTAAGACTTTTAGCTCTGACCTCTTTGGGCTTTCATCCTTACATTGGCTTTGTGTTTATTATTTAATAAGGCGGTTGGTTACATCTACAGGGGAGGCGGTAAAATCTTTAAGAGGTGGGACCTTGTAGCTAGAGTTTTCCTGCCTGGCCCACAGTCAGGGCAAATCTTTCTCACCCGCCAGTCCCACAGCTGCTCAGACCCAACCAAGTAAACACAGAGACTTATGTTGCTTACAAACTGCATGGCGGTGGCAGGCTTCTTGCTAACTGTTCTTATATCTTAAATCAACCGATTTCTATTAGTTTATAAGTTGCCACATGGCTTGTGGCTTACTAGTATCTTTTACATGTTGCTTGTTATGGCAGCAGCTGGCAGCGTCTCTCTGACTCAGTCTTCCACTTCCCAGAATTCTCCTCTCTCCTTGTCCTGCCTATACTTCCTACCTGGCTACTGGCCAATCAGTGTTTTATTTATTAACCAATCAGAGCAACACATTTAACATACAGAACATTCCACAGCACTTAGGAAGTGAGCTTTTTAAAATTATACCCAGCCTCTCTTCTTTCTTTGCTCTGTTTCTCGGTCTGCCACCATACAAAAAGTCTCCACTATATGCTTTTGTCACCATGCACTGAGCTGATCTGCCATGCCTTCCCTTATATGGAAAATTGAAACTGAAGCAAAATAAATCTCTCCTTGACTACGTAGTTTCTGTCAGGCATTGTGGTTAAAGTATGTGATACCAAAATAGCTGTAACAAAACAAAAAAAGGCAGCATTAAATGTTGCAAATAAGGTGAAGGCGAATTATTATTGACTGGTAAACGTTTGATAGCAGTTAGTCAAAGCCTTTTGAGTCCTGCAGGCAGGTCAGACCTCCTGTTCTGCCACTTAATTGTTCTGTAACTTTGGGTGACTTAATGTTTTGTTATCTTTTCTTGTTGTTTGGTTTTGTTTTTGAGATGAGGTCCCATTCTGTAGTTGAGGCTACCCTGGAACGCACTATGTAGCCCACACTGGTCTCAAACAAGCTAGGCTGGCCTCAAACTCAGAGCAATCCTCGTGAAATCTTAACTGCCGGGATTACAGGCGTGAACCAACAAATCTAGTTTTGTTTTGCTTTTCATTGTATAGCCCAAGGAGACCTTGCAGTCATAAACCTCTTGCCTCAGCCTCCCAAGTACTTGGTTCACAGGCTTGTGTGAGCATACCTGGCTTGTGATTTAACTTCTTAACATCTCAATTTCCAGAGTTTTACAGTGAAATTACGAAACAGACCCTGAGAAAGCTGGTACATGATGAGCCATTGTTAGTAGATGCTTAATAAATGACAGTGCAGATGTCCTTGAGTATCAATAAATTCCTGAATTCAGCCTATATAACCTTTGAGATCATTCATGGCTACTGGAGTCACCAACTGCTATCAATAAAGAGGGAAATTTTGGAAATTATTCCATAACTCTTGGGGTTACTCCAAGAGGAACCAAGAGGTGGGAATTAAACTTCAACTAAAGTGGCTTAAAACAGATGAAACTCAACATGTTACCACTTTGTGAAGTGAAATGAATGAAGCTGCATAAACTCTACATGTGGGTGACTAGCTGGAGCATCAGTGGTTCCCTTTGAAGGAAACCTATTTTATCACAATTGCATTCTCTCTTTACACACCCATGGAAACAAAAAACCAGCTTAAAGCTTCAGAGCCTTTGATGTTGGAGTCCAGTGTTCACTGGTAAGATAGAAAATTCCCTATTTACCTCCTCCTCTTTCTCTACCCTCCATGTGATTAGTTTTTTTTTTTTGTCAACTTGACACTAGCTAAGGTCATTTTGGGATAAGGAACATCAATTGAGAAAATGTCACCATCAGACTGGCCTGTGGGCAAGCTTGTAATACATTTTCTTGATAATTTATATGTGAGGGCTCAGATCACTGTCATGGGGCTACCCCTGGACAGGTGGTCCTGGACTCTATAAGAAATCGTGCTGAGTCAGTCATAATGAGTAAGTCAATAAGCAGCACTCCTCCCTGGCCTCTGCATCAGCTCCTGCCTCCAGGTTTCGACCCTGAGTTCCTGCCCTGAAAGTCATAGAGTTGACCTGAAGTTGTAAACTGAAACAATCCCTTTTCTCCCAAAGTTGCTTTTGGTGATGGTGTTTTATCGCAACGATAGAAAGCCTAACTAAGACACCCCCTGCTCTCATTTGAAGGCCTCCTGAAATACGCACCACCCCCCATGCTCATGTCTTCACTTTAATACGTGCATTGCCTAAAACTCTCCTAAATATTTCTGAGTCTTTGAGGATTGGAAAAGCATTTCAGGATGTTGCAAAAACCACAGAGGTCAAAAACACTTATTGTTCAGGCCTGCATTTGACAAGCTGCAGCAAAATTGCCCAAATCAATATGGATGCAAACCCACTCTTTTGAAAGTTGCTTTTAGTCTACTTCATTGCTTCTGCCAGTTGGTTCCCCTTCACCTTCACAGCTTGCTGACTTCAAGGCATATCTGTGCTTATGTGATATTTCCAAGTATAAGACCAATGGGTATTTATCTGAGACACATTTCCCCTAATAGGGGAGCTTCCATCAGTTCTTAAACCAGCTGTTCTCAACCTTTCTAATCTGTGACCCTGTAATACAGTTCATGTTGTGGTGACCTGCAACCAAAACATGATTTCTGTTGCTACTTCAAAACTGTAATTTTGCTACTGTTATGTATCATAATGTAAATAATTTTGGAGATAGACAGTTGCCAAAGGGGTCAAGACTCACAGGTTGAGAACCTGGCTTAAACCATACAGTATTGATGAAGCGGTTTTCATTGCTGGAATGGCAGCTAACTGTAGTATCCATTCTCCCAGAGAAAGTGTTGACTGAGGGCTCCTTAGTCAATACAATAGCTCTGGCTCTTGAAGGGTTCTATCTAGGAGTAACATACATAGAAAGGGATTTTCTTCATGTTTTTATCATGTTTCCTCTCTACTCTTCCAAGTTTTATGATTTTTCTGTCTTTGTTCCTTCCCTCGAGGTTTTGGAGTTATTCTCAATTATATCTTTTCCTGTGTTCCTGTACCTAAGTCAGCCTTAAAGCTGTCTGAAAGTTGGAAAAAGTACCTCCCTGCAACTGGAATTGCTGCCTGGGCAGATACTCACTATTCCTAAATGGGAGTCTCTTTCAATGGGAGTCTCTTCCAGGAGAGAACTAGATGCAAGCTAATGACTGGTAGAGAAGAAGTAGGGATAAAGGGGTTTTGGAGCTGATTCAGGGAAGCCTGCCATGGAGTCCTGTCAGTCAATCAGAATGGCATTTTTGGCTTCAGTGAAACAAGCCCACTCTCATCCATCTAGAGAAAAGCAATTTTTCTTCTCCAAGTCCAAGGTCAACTCCAATACAATCAGCCATTTCAACTACAAGGCTTCGTATCCACAGACTCCATCAACCAATGGATCCATGCACCTGGCAAAAAATGAGCACATACTGAACATCATCAGACATTTTTCCTGTTCATTGTTTCCCACAGAACATGACCCAGAATTTTTTATATGCATTCACACAGCACAGCACAACAGGTGTTATAAGTAGTCTAGAAATGATTGAACTTACCTGGGAGGATGCCTGTGAGTTACATACAAACACTGTGCCATTGTATGACAAGCATTTGAGCACCCACAGAACTGTGTTCCAATACCAATTTCCTGTGGCTATCATAGGATGACCTACAATGTGACAGAGCCCACTGTTTTTGCCACCTTGTATAGGCGGCTGAAGCGATGGGAAAAACTTGATCCATCACTTTTTTGGAAAGAAGAACAGATGTCTTGAAGAATGATTTTTGCCCTTTCTGAGTGATTCTGCATGGATGGGCCTTTAATACAGAAAGCCCTCTTGGCCCCTCTAGCCCATGACACCAGGTCACATTCACAGTCATGCTCAGGTTTCTATACTTCTCCTCTCAGCTGCTCTGGGTAGGAAGTTGGATCTGTCAGAGAATACCCTGTTTATTTCTAGAGATTTCTCAAAGTGATGCCTCTTGTACACCTTTGGGTTGATCTGTCCGTTCAACTACTCACCTTGTTCCTTTCTTTCTACTCCAGAATAGAATCCATGGTGTGCGTTGGGTATTGTTGTTGAGGGTAGCCATCATGAACATGCTGGTGTCCAGACCTAGGCATCTACCTGGCTGGCACCACCTTTTCCACTAGAGAGCTGAATTGTGGGCAGAGGCAGAAAAATTTTTTCTCTCTTGAATTCTCTTCCATACTGGCTCAGTGGGACCCAAAGCCAGGCCAGAAGTCTCAAGTTGTTAGTGAATATTTCCAGTAACCACTGGCCCTCAGTCCTCTTCCAGAAGCTCATGAAGTCTCTTCCGCTTTCTGGCCATTCTTCTCATTAGAGGCACTTCATTCGAACTCCATGGGCCAGAGGGGAAACAAGAGCCATGCTGGTCTCTCAAGTCAGTTTCTTCTCTCCTCAACTAAACCCCACTTTCTCTTGGAGCAACCTTTTCTCCCTACAGCAAACAACTCCCGCTCTCATCTTCTATTCGAGACAGATTGGTTGCAGCTTGATACCACATACATAAGAGTTCAGACATCTTGGTGCCAAGTCATGGAATTTGCTTTTACAGAAGGAACAATCTGGAGGCCAGGAGTGGTGGTGCATGCCTTTAATCCCAGCACTCAGGAGGCCGAGACAGGCAAATCACTGTGAGTCTGAGGTCATCTGGTCTACAAAGCAAGTTCCAGGATAGCCAGGGCTGTTAAAACAGAAAAAAAAAAAAAAACCCCGTCTTGGGGGCGGGGAGATTTCTTCCTTTTTTTTTTTTTTTTTTTTTTTTTGGAGCTGAGGACCGAACCCAGGGCCTTGTGCTTGCTAGGCAAGCGCTCTACCACTGAGCTAAGTCCCCAACCCTGAGATTTCTAAATAAAAAGATAAAAGAAGGGACACTTTGGAGTTGAACTTAGGGGTGGTGAAGCATGTTTTTGGTTTTTTTTGGGGGGGCTTTTATTTCTTGAGAAGGGAGATGTTTGAGCATGTTTAAATGTTGATAGGAGGATCTGGAGAGAGGAAGAAGGTATTGATACTATAGGAATCAGGAAATGGGAGGGGATAATAGTTAGAGCCATATCCCAAGTAAGAGGACTTGTGAAGGGAGTTTTAACAAGCTATATAAGACAAGATCAGGTATATTCAAGATGGTATGGCTGTAGACAACAAACTACAAAGGAAATGACAAATATTATGTGGCGGCAGCAAGGATTCAGTTGAGAAGATCCATCATGAGCTAACAGTGCAAAAGCTGATCTAACTATATATTTTTGTGGGAGGGCTTAGCAGCAGATAGGGAGAAAAATCCCCATAAGTTTTAGTGGGAGCAACTCTTTCTGGTAATAGAAAAGGTAACAAAGTGGTCTGTTTTTGAGTTCTAGATTCATCACGATCTGTGTGAGGGTGGGGCAACCAAGGTGCACCTTGCACATTCTCTACTTCTACCTGAGAGGGCTGTTGTGTGAACCAAAAAGGGGAAAGAATGGTAAGCCATGTTCAAGGCATGAAAGCAGAAAACCCAAAGAAAAACAAAGCAGTTCTGCTCTGCACTCTTCTATTTTCCCTTTGTAGTACTGGGGATTAAACCCACCCTCATGTATGTAGGCAAGGGTTACCACTGAGCTATAGACCCAGGCCTTACCATATGCACTTTGAAAGATGATTTCCCAAAGGAAAATGTTGAAGTGGAAACATTTGGGACACTTAGTATGACAATCTAATTCTGAAATATTTAAACAATCTAATTCTAGAATAGTTTTAAAGTTGTAAAAAAAATGGGAAGACAGGGGCTGGAGAGATTGCTCACTGGTTAAGATCACTGGCTGCTATTCCAGAGGACCCAGATTCAATTTCAAAAATCCACATGGCATCTCACAACCATCTGTAACTCTGGTTCCAGGGGGATCTGACCCCTTCTTCTGGCCTTTAGGGGCTCTGTATACACATGATGCACAGATATAGATGCAGACAAAACACCCATAAGCATAAAACAATAATAAATGACAAGACAAATGGAGCATTGCCATATATGGCACATCTAGTTTCCCCTATGCTGAATCTTAACACTACTGGAGTACATTCGTGACAACCCTCAGACCACTACCGATACGTTATTATTACCTGCAGTTCCTACCTTAGTAAATTTTTACCACATTCTGTCTAATGCCCCTTTCCTGTTCCTCAGTGCCACTCAGAACACCACAGCACATCTACTTGTCATGCCTCTTTAGATCCCTTCAGGCTATGAGTGTCTCAGGCTTCTTCTCGCTTTAGATGATCATAATGGTTTCGAGAAGCAGTCAAGGTGTTTGTCTAGGGGTGTCTGATACTGTTTCAGGATTATGTTGTGGTTTTGTAACTTGGTGATATTCGTGTCTGACTTAGATGATTAGCCTCAATAACAATACACATTCCTTTAAAGGTAAGCTGGGGAAGAATGAGGAGTTGTCAGTCAAGCAGTTGAAAAACAGAGTGTCTGCTTTGAGCAACTTGGAAAGGGTACATTGAATGTGGACAATCACAGTTGCCCATAATGGTCACTACTGCAACCTGCCTGAGAAAGTGCTGAGGGGAACCAGGACACGTAACAGGGAGAGAGAGTCTCCAAGAGGGACTGAGATCTTTCCATAACAAATGTCTCCTAAATCAAGAAGCTTTTCTAATCGTGAAGGATTGGCTATTCAGCACCATAAGAAGTGAGAATTCCTCACCACCTTCTGCGTAGATAGCGACTTGAAGC
>CABHPH010123646.1:0-14351 GCA_902168325.1 Peromyscus nudipes
AAACCTGAAAGTGTATTGGTGTCAGTGAACATCAGTGAATCTTAGCTGTGGATTCTTTGTGTGGGTGACCTTACTGTTAGCCTTTAGTACATTTTCGAAGTTTCTCAGAAGACAAACCTAGGAGACTGGTACTCATCCTATGAATCTAGGACACATCAAAGGGAGCAGACATCCTGTGCTTTTCTCATCAGGAGGCACTTTCATTTAAGAGAATGAGAGAAGTTAGCATTGGTCCACCAATTTCCACAATCTCCCTTTTATTACATAATTCTGGGTTCATTAAATATCTGTGTAAGCTCAATGAGGTATTTATAACCAATTAAGAATACAGCCGCATCGCAAAGCAGACTATGGATAAGATTCAGGAACGATTTTGCTACTATTTTTCTGCAAATTCCATGAAGAATTCTGATGCAGGATTAATTATGTATAAGAATTTTAAAATACATAATGTATAATAACATATTAATATTTTAATCAATTAATTAAAATAACTATTTTGTCATAATTAGATATCAATAATAAAATTTAGAATTGTGAGATATAAATTTATTGACAGTGGCAATTGGCTTCCTATAAATACCATAAAGGACTTAAAATGTAATTAAACATAAAATTAAAAATATTTATATATAATTTTAATTGAATTATTCATTATCTGCATTTCTAATTAAAAATTCTCTTTGGCTTATGACATTGTTATACTAAAATACTAGAGATGATGTTTCTACTACAAAAGATTTACTGAAACATGACAGGTGCTAGCCAAAAATAGGGTCAGACCTTGGGATAAGTTCCCACAATGACCAGAAGCAGGGCACGGTAGCAGTTGGACCAGACTGAAGAGCATTTGTTTTGTACCTGAGAAAGGAAAATCCAATGACCTACATTAGGGATAAATGTGTAATGTCAAGCAGAGAAACCTGGATCAGGTGAATCCTTGCAGTGAGTGTGAAGTCCAGGAGAAGCAGTTCTTATTTCTAGATAGTTTAGGATTAACAGTCCTGAATGTTTATTTTTAGACAAGGGAAAATGGCTTAGGAGTCATGATATTTAAATCAAAGTTTCAAGTCAATATTTGTAATCATTCCCTTGGTTTTACCTGCAGCTGTTAACTGATTGACATCCCATACTCTCCCTCTTCCCTCCAGCTTTTGTCATGAAATAAGATATTCATTTTTTATTTTATCATTGTTAGTTATTTAATAATAAAATGACATTTTTAGTATATTTGATTTTGTACTAAGAAATACTGCATATCATTGATTTTATCCCATTCTTATTTTTCCATTCAGGAAATTTTCCTAGCATTAATTCATCCAATTTAACTTAAATGTTGTGGCTATTATTTTCAGTTATTGATTCTATCAATAACTAAATATCACTAAAATACACAGTGTGCTGATATTGTGACCCCCGATATATGGTGCACCCTAATAAACTTATCTGGGGTCAGAGAACAGAACAGCCACTAGATAGACATAGAGGCCAGAAAATGGTGGCACTCACACCTTTAATCCTAGCCTTCTGGAGGCAGAGTTCCACTTGGAGTTCAAAGCCACACTGGAAACAGCCAGGCATGGTGACACATGCCTTTAATCCCAGGAAGTGACGCAGGAAGCAGAAAGATCTATAAGAGGACCAGGAACTAGAGCCTGGTTAAGCTTTTAGGCTTTTAGCAGCAGTTCAGCTGAGATCCATTTGGATGAGAACACAGAGGCTTCCAGTTTGAGGAAACAAAATCAGCTAAGGAATTGGCGAGGTGAGGTTAGATGTGGCTTGTTCTGTTTCTCTGATCTTTCAGAGTTCACCCCAATACCAGGCTCCCTGGTTTGTTTTTATTAATAAGACCTTCTAACAATTCGTGCTACAACACAGAGAATATATGCTTTATGAGTGAGAAAAAAAATAATGAAATAACAGCAAAGTAACCACTTTTTTAACTGCTTTATAATTTCCTAATCACTTGTTTTTACAAGCTTATTTGGCAAGAGTTCCTCTTTGATTAATTTAGAATTTTCCAGATCATTTCTTCTTGCTTTAAGAAAGAACAACAAAACAGACAAACAAAACACAAAAACTCCACTCTAACTGATAGAAGTATGTAACCCAAAGGGAAATGCCTCAGCATTTTTTCCTTGCTACTCCTCCATCCAAATAATTAGCCTGGCATGCCAGAGCTTGTCATTAACCCCTGTATTTGGGAGGCAGAGGCAAGCAGATCTCTGTGAGTTGGATTCCAGCCTGGTTTTAGTGAGCCCTGAGCTAGTCATGACTACATAGTGAGACCCCACCTCTAAACAATGACAAAAAGAAGCCGGTGGTGGCAAGTTCAGTTTAGAGAGGTTCTTTATCTTCTGCCCCAGTTACAGCTTTGCTTTCTGTAAACCATAGCTCCACTCTAGAATCTAGCTGTATCTTTCAATGCATAGAATTACAAAAAAAAGTCTGTGGTATGCTATCTTTATAATGTAGCTCTTGTGTACACATCAAATATTCAATTTTAGTTGTTTTTTTTTTTTTTGGTTTTTTTTTTTTGGTTTTTCCAGACAGGGTTTCTCTGTGTAGCTTTGCGCCTTTCCTGGAGCTCACTTGGTAGCCCAGGCTGGCCTTGAACTCACTGAGATCCGCCTGCCTCTGCCTCCCGAGTGCTGGGATTAAAGGCGTGCGCCACCAACGCCCGGTTCAATTTTAGTTTTAACACACTAATCATAGGCAAAGAAAGAAACTCAAAGCAATTCTTAGAAAACAGGAGTGGGCCGGGCGTTGGTGGCGCACGCCTTTAATCTCAGCACTTGGGAGGCAGAAGGAGGTGGATCTCTGTGAATTCGAGGCCAGCCTGATCTACAGAGCGAGTTCCAGGAAAGGCACAAAGCTACATAGAGAAACCCTGTCTCAAAAAACCAAAAAAAAAAAAAAAAAAACAGGAGTGATTCAATGAACTCTGATATGTCTCTATTAGTATAGCTATTTCTTATGACTACATCTCTGTCTATGTTTCTCAAGATGGACATCTATATGTCTTCTTCCATATCTCTGAAAAGAGTATCTGAGAAAGAGAACAGTTTAGGCATGTGGCAAAAGATAGAGAAATCTCTAGAATAACATGCTTACTTAGATTGAACAGTGAACTCAAAGAGATGGAAATCATATGTGAACTTCATATTCCCTGGTGTGTATTTTGCCTTTGAATTCTGAATTCTGAATCTCATGTTCTTTTATTAAGTGCTCTGCCCATCACATCTCTTTCTCTCTATTCCCCCTTGCAAGAGAAGGCATTCTAAAGCAAGTCCTGCTGTGTATGCATAATAAAAGCCGTCCAGAAAACACCATTTTAACAGATCATTAAATGTTATTACTGTGAGGAGTTAGAAATCCAAGACTGTGCATCAAGCATTTTTATTCTTTTTGTTTTAATTTTTCTATTAGGATACTTAGCAGGCATCACCTACCATTACTAAAATAACAAACTCTCAAATAACTTCTTCATGAAAGGAAATTAAACATTTCTTAAACAGGAAACAAACAAGCAAATCCCTTCCATATTGCCCTAGATATTTTTCTGGTGAGCAAAAGCTAGACCTTAAGTATTTATAAAATTTTCTGTCTGGACCTTCCTCCAATCAAACCGGAGCTGACAAGCATCGTCAGGATAAACATATCCTAGTCTTCTTTATTACTCTTCGTACTGAGATGCCTCTTAAGTCTTTCTCTTACTCAGCTGTTGCAGTACTTATAGGTAAGGGGAAATTCTGTTTTACTTTTATGAGCACAAATGAGTTAAAGGACAGGGCAATATATCAATGAGACATGTGGGGCACAGGTGTCAATAATCACGGCATAATTATTCTCCCTCTCAACATGATCATTTTCCTTTAGGATGACAAAAATGCGTACATTTTACTTTCGGAGCATGCAAAACTACTTCTTTGATGCTGTTTTTTTTTTCTTCAGTTTTTGATGTAATTTGCATTTTGTGTTGTGGGCTGATATTATTCTCCTAATTAAAGAAACCTTCATTTTGTGGATGCAATGAGAAGAGGTGGAGGTGGAGATTCAAAGGCCACTCATTAAGATGCATTCTGTTAGTTCTGCATTTCTCTGAGGTCCCTGTGGCCATGCTCCCAGGTAATTACTTCTCCAAGTGGGTCTTTCACAGTGCCAGAAGACACCGGCCAAATGTGAGAGATGACACCGATTGCTATTGACTGAGTAAAACTGTTGTAAAAGTAATTACTAATGGTGCCTTGGGTTAAACACCACATGCAATTACTATGTCACAATTATGATAATGACCAGAAATGATGTTCCAATGGAGGAAAGGAAAATAGAGTGAAAATTGCTGAGGAAATTGAGAACAATTCTAAGAAAGCTACATGAAACCCCTCCTCCCTTCAAGGCGGTGTTCAATTTTTATATCCAAAATTAAATGTCTGTGACAAACACAGACTTCTTTAACCCATTACAATCTGAGATTTCTTAAAAAGTTGAGGCCAGTTCAATATTTTGTTAATTGTTTCGTTAATTCAATAAATGTGAATATTACCTTTATCCAGGACACGTGATATGTGAGCCATGTAGTGTATAACGGATGCTAAGTGTTATGTACTAATGGAGTAAGGTGGATATGAAAAGACATAAAATGTAAATTCTATCACGTATTGGGGAGATTGAAGGAGAGTTAGGAAGAGATGGGGCTGACTTACAATTTAAGATAAAGGAGGAATGCACATACATGATATTTGCCAAATTCATGGAAGAAGGGATCACAAAATCTCGATGATGCCTTCATGTCTGCAGTACATTTGAAGATTTGCTCTCTTAATTTAAAATATTTATTTAATATTTACCTTGATACTTTTGTCAACTTATCACAATATAGAATCACCTGGGGAGAGAATTTCATTGGGGGATTGTCTGGATTAGGTTGTCTTGTGGCTACTTCTGTTGGTGATTGTGTTGTTTACATTAATTGATGTGGAGAGAGTCATCCCATTGTGGGTGACACCATTCCCTAGGTTTGGGTCTGGATGCAGCAAGTGGAGAGAGTACATTAACCACAAGTAGGCATGAACACATTTATTTTTCTCTCTGCTCTTGATTGCTGGTTCCAGTTCCTGCCTTGATGTCTCTGCAGTGGTAGGCCAGAATTATGTGAGGAATGAGCCCTTCCTCCCTTAACATTGATTTTGTCAAGATATTTTATCACACCAACAGGCATAAAAGCGAAGCACAAATTTTAAGATACAATTCTTTTGGAAAACACATTTAAATCACTATTTTACATATAATAAGAATCCAACATATGAAGAGTTCAAGGAACTTGTATAAGCTCAAACAGCTCAAAAGCCATAGCACATGTCTAAGCTAAGACCTCTGACATCTCCAAGGACCAAGTTTTATCCTTTGAGAGCCAAGTTTTTTTTTTCTATGATGCTTGGGTATAATTATATAATCCTGTAAACATGTAAAGTGCAATGCTTAGAAGAATGTGACAAAAGGAAAAAATTCATTTTGAGTGGATATTACTGTTACTTTTATAGTCTTAATATTTTTTGAGAATGTAGTACATAATTAATGATGATAGAGTTCCATATTTGAAGTAAATATTACTTATCTATATATCACATATTTCTTTCAACACACTGTAGCTTCAATTTGTTTACATTTTTTCATTCAGGTCTAAAATGTAGTTGAACTCAGAGGATTCTTATTTGTATATATTTAGTTTTGATAGCTTCAGAGTTATTCTTGCTTACAGAATTAGTTGTGATATCTTTTATTTCCTATTGTTTGGCTGGATGTGTGCTCAATATCTTATCACTTCTTCACAGGCTCCCTTCTCAAAGCCTTTCCACAGCTCCCTTGAAAGGACAGCACCCTGAAATTATTTCTTATTATTCATTTTGATTGAACTCAGTAGGTTGAATGCATTTCTCAATATTTTATAATTCTTAATGAGTCAAATTTGATATTTTTTATGTTAAGGAGGTTATTAATTTCAAGTATATTGATGTTACATTATTAATGATTCATTTCCATCATTTTAAATCCTCTACATCTTTAATTATTCTAGTCCCTTTTCTTTCTGAGGCAAGTCCCATTTTCTCAACATTAAGGACATCTTTTTTTATCAGATATGACAAAATTGTAATTTTTAATATATATTTTAATTTAATTTATATATAATTATATCACTCTCCCCTCCCTTTCCTCCCTCCAGCCCCTCCCAGCTAGCTACTCTTTTTTGAGCCCCTCTCATATCCCTTCAAGTTAACATCCCTTTTTTCATATTTATTACATGCATTATTCATACATATAAAACATATATATGATGTATTTTTATGTTATTTTCTGCCTTTTTTGCTACTTTTAAAATCTGTGACCATTTCCTTTGTTTTGTCTTATTTTACTATATTCCAGTATATTGAGTTGAAGACTTAGTTCCTATATTTCTAGCCTTTTTCACTTTTAGTTAACTCCACTTAAAACTATAATTCTTTTTTTTTATAATTTCCTTCACTTTGAAGGACTCTTACATATTTGGTATTTAGTATCCTCATAGGTCTCTTCCTTAAAAGTAATGTGAAGTTTTCATAGCCCAACCCAAGTAAGAATGTGAGATCTTTTGTTCAAAAAGCTGAAGGAAAATTTTTAACAAAAAAGCAAACATTACAGTGATTCCTTTTCTGTGTTTCCTGTCTGTGGTGGTTTGAATAAGAGTGGTCACCATAGACTCATATATTTTAATGCTTGGTCATCCTGGAGTGGCACTACCTGAGAGGGACTAGGAAAGTGGCTTTGTTGGAGTAGGTGTGTTCTTGTTGGAGGAAATGTGTCAGTGAGGATGGGCTTTGAGGATTCAAAAGCTCAAGCCAAACCCAGTGTCTCTCTCTGCCTACTGCCTTTGGATTCAGATGTAGCATTCTCAACTACTCCAGTACCATATCTGCCTGTGTGCTGCCATGCTCCCCACCATGATGATAATGGACTAAACCTCTGAAACTATAAGCATGCACAAATTAAATTATTTCTATATTCATAAAAATGTCTGTGTTCATAGTATCTCTTCACAGAAATAGAACCTTGACTAAAATACGCTCTCAATATGTTATAGTGAGTTCTGTGTCTGTGTATGTCTGTCTGTAGCACATTTTACTATTTTCCACCTGGTATTGCTCTAAGTGATGAAAATTTTAAATTATCAACATGAATTTTGCTGTTCATCTTGGTGATATATGACAGTCAGTTATCTCTCACTGTGACAAATAACACTGAGAAATAGTCAAGAAGAAAGCTATGTAGTACCCATGGACTCAGTGATTATCTTCTCTGGTTCCATGGCTGCATTGCTTGTGGGCTACAGTGAAGCAAAACAACATTGGTTGGGAGAATGTACTGGAGTAAATTTGTTCAGTTCATTGCAGAGAAGGCAGAGTAAAGGAGCTAGGGCAAAACACGGCCTCTAAGAGCATACCCCAGTGACCTACTTTCTTCAACCAGTCACTTCCTCTAGAAGATTTTACCACATACTAATAATGTTACCAAATTCTGATTCAATAAATTAATCCACTAATAAACATAGAGCCCTCATGATTCAATCACCTCTCAGGCACAAGCAAGCTTTTAATATTAGAGTCTGTGGGTGACATTTTGTATATAAATATCCAAACCAAAATACTGCAATGTCAAACATTGTGTAAGTATGTGTACATGCTCATGTGTGCAAACTAGTGCACATGTGCATATAGAGGCCAGAGTCTCATGTTGGTTGCCCTCTTTATCAATCTCTACCTTATCTTTCAACAAAGAGTTTCTTACTGAACCTGATGGTTAGTTAATGATTGGCTATACTGGCTGGCCATCAAGTTCTGAGTAGCCTCTTGGCTTCCCACCTCCCAGTTTTGGATTTCCAATGTTCATGACCATGCCTACCTTTTTAATATGTGGTTGTGTGGATGTGAACACTTGCTGTCATAGTAACAGGGTACTCAATTTACTGCCTGAATCATCTCCCAGCCCAACAGCATCAATTTTGGTTTTTTGCTTGTTTGTTTTTGTTTTTTCTCTTTGTGTGTGTGTGTGTGTGTGTGTGTGTGTGTGTGTGTGTGTGTGTGTGTGTGTGTGTGTGGTGTTAGAAAAAGTTGTGCTCTATAGCTCACTTGGTACACACTGGTATTTAGAACCACCCAAATCACACTGTTGCAATTCTGATTTGTTTTGTGTTTCTTGCCAGAACAGTGGAAACACCGCACAAAATACACTCAGTATGTATCTTCTGTTTTGAATTTACTAATGAACAGAGAGGGACTAGGAGAAAAGAGAACTACAAATCTCTCTTTTTATGTCATCACATAATGTTGTGTAAGTAAATACATGATGCCAGCTATTGGGTATTTGGAGTATAACTCATGGAATGTTGTTCCTTAATTTCAGCATTCTGGCAAGTTCTAGTTGTGACAGAGGATGTGGCCTGTGGGGCCTGTCAGTGAGCTTCCCTTCCTACCTGTTTACTCATAGTTAATGTCACATGTTCACTTCTCAACATGCTGAAAATTATATATGCTTTACTGTTCACATATCTAATTCAGTTTACTATTTTGATTCTAATAAGCGTGCATATTCTGTCATTAAGACAGTAGCCATTGTTTGTTATTTCTTCTTGGCCCTCTTACTTTTCCTGTTGTGATCATCTAAATCACAGCTTTAGCTTGCTAATAATCATAAATAGCATGACTTAATAACTTATTTTCTCCCACATTTACCCTTATGTTATTCTGTTTTTTCATTTTTTCTTTATTTTCTTTTTCTTTTTTCTTTTTTTTTTAGAATTCAGATCCAACTTACTTTCTAAAACACAGACAAGTATATGCCCCAAGTCATACCTCTATTCCCATCCGGACATGTTAGCTCTCCAGAATCAAGAGATTTGAAAGAATAGGACGATATTTTGTTTTATTTTTCTATAAACATAATTTTCATTCAAAATCAACTTTCTAAATGTGCCATTTTAATCCAGTCTATTGTTCATGAAGGCTGGGAGCCTAACCCTGTTGACTACTATGAGCATTTCCCACTCACCTCTGAAAGTGTCTCTTATTTTTCATTTCTTTCCACTACCATGACCTACATCTTGCTGTAATATGCCATCACCTTGCCTAGAAAATGACATTACTGTTACACAGCATTGCACTGCTTATTACATCTCCGATCTTCCCTGCTCGCATCAGGACGATTGATATAAAAGCACAAATATGTACCTGTTCTGTTGCCCCCCACCCTGCCACTCCCGGCCTTTCGTTGTTCAGATGTTGTATCACTTATTTTCCTTGCTGTGACATAATGCATGACAGGAACATCTTAAGGAAGAAGATTTTATTTGCAATCATGGGTTGAGGGTATAGTCCGTCAGGGCAATGAAAATGTGGCAGCAGGGCCATAATCACTGGAAGGTGCTCACATTGGTCCCCTGTTATATGATATTTTGATTGTATTCTGACAAATAAAGCTTGCCTGGAGATCAAAGGGTAGAGCTAGCCACTACTTAACCATAGAGGCCAGGCAGTCGTGACACACACCTTCAATCCCAGCACTTGGGAGGAGGAAACAGGAAGATCAGGAGTTCAAGGACATCCTTGGCTACAGAAGATTGAATCAGTCTAAAAGAGAAACAGAGCCAGCTGTTTCTCTTTTAGACTCACACCTTTGATCCCAGCATATGGGAAGTTCAGGCCTTTGATCCCAGCATATAGGAGGCTCACATTTTTCATCCCAGCTCTAGGGACATGGAGACAGGAATAAAAGGCGGCTGGAGAGAGGATCTCAGGCCCATTCATTCTCAGCATTCATAGAAGTAAGAAGTTTCTGGTGGCTGGCTGCTCTGATTCTCTGATCCTTCAGGTTTCACCCTCGATATATGACTCCAGGTTTTTCTTGATTAAGATTAATTAGATTCACACTTGATCTGGCACCCAATGTTGGACTCAAACCCATGACCCTGAGATTAAGAGCCTCATGCTCTACCAACTAAGCTAACCAGAAAAATTAAGATCATGCTTCAGTTCCCCAGTGGGGAAGCAGAGAGAAAGGGATGCTGCTACTCATGTGACAATCTTCTTTTTATTCATTTCAGGACCTTTATCCATGAGATGAACCAGGCTGTGCCCTTCCACTTTAGTTAAACCTTTCAGAGAACGTCCTCAGAGACACACCCAGCAGTGTGTTTCTGTGCTAATGTTAAATATAGTCAAGTTGGTAATGAAGATTAAAGATCAAAGAAGTGTTTTCCCTCTCACTTTCCTCCACTCTATTTTCCTCCCATCGGATTTCATCCCCTGGAAAACATTTTATAGACTTTTGATAGAAATCTGGGACTCCAAAAGAAATTATTCGTTACCCCATCCAACTCCATCCCTTCTCCTGTCCCTTCTAGACCAGATCATGACATAACAAAGTAGATTTACTAATTTTATAAAATTATGGGCACAATGCCCCATTCCCTGGTTATGTTTTAAACATACATACCACCAATAAAGATCGTGTGAATTTATCACTTTTTGCTGTAATTATTTTGAATTCTTGAAGACATACTATGATAAAATTTATATATATCAATGAATTTGTGTTAATAAAAACTAAATTATAAAATAATAATTGTATTATTGAGTATTGAGTAACTTGGGCATATCATACTATAGATTTTAATTATATTTTCTCTAGTATCACTACGTCATTTTAATGGATAGAGCAAAATCAATAACAACCTTACATGAACAATTTCACTTTTTTTCTTTGAGGTACATAATCCTAATCTTCTCGTTCTTCTATATGATCTTTGACTCGACCTTGCAGATTTGTTTGCACATGATAAACAAATTCAGTAGTTAACTATTCGAACAAAGGAGTATGAGTCCTTAATTAATACTTTAATAATTTTTCTTGATAATTATATAATGTCAATATAGAATTACAATTGCACTATGATAATTTTATTGTAAGGTGTAGTAACAATTAATTAGTAATCTGTGTCATTTTAAATAGCTAATTATGGCTCTAGTTTAGTTCCTCATTATAGATATGTTACTTCTGTAAGAATTGTATATATATTTTAACTTTTGATTAAACAGCATATTATTCTAAACAGCATATTTTTCTATTATGTTTTTGTAAAATGGACAAAGAGTGGATATCACTGATTCCTTTCACTGAATTACATCAAGACAAAACAGCCATTTTTTATGAATCCTGTTTCTGTGTTGTTTCATGGAAATATTTAAAATATGAATTACACTAAGAAAGGATTCTGTTACCAATAATTCCTATTTTTAAGACATTCTAAGTTATGAATAAGTGACCCTCATTCATCTGGTAATTAAATAGTGGTTTCCATAAGTATTTCCAGTGCAAATGCTTTGATGTAACCATTTGGGTGTCTCCACAAAAATGGTTTACAGTGATCTTTTCATCTGGAAAGAGTTGCATGAGCAGCATTTCACTGTCTTCCTACTAATTTTTTTTTTTTTTTTTTGGCTTTGGTGTCAAGAGAAGAGCGACAGTGCTGCTGTTGTTAAATATTAACTTTGTACTAAAGTGCACTGGGAAGTGATGGGAAAAGCTGAAGGCAGCTTGACAGGGGCGGAACTCACGCATTATTAAATTAAGCTGTGGGAGCTCTTACAGAAATTGCTGCCCTTATGTCAGAACCTCTCTGATCCAGATGTGCATATCAGAAAGGTGCTTCTTAAATGTGCCTGCTGTACAAATGTAACCCCGAGTCGTAGAGAGCACGAGGTTGACAGGTCCCAGCCCTAAGATATGTTCTTTGTTCTCATTGTTCTGTTCTTTTGAAAGCTTATCTATTTCCTACATTTCTCTCTAAAAAAATTTATAAGATTCATCTTAGCAACAGTATCTTTCTCTCTTACATCATAGTGGTGTCATAGTCTGGGCCCCTCTTACTAATTGAAAACAGCCTTTATATTATTGGTGAATTCATCAGAATATGCGCTTTAGAAGATGATGTAACCCCAGTCTTTGTTTTGAAATGGAAAAAAAATCAATTTAAGACTAATTGGCAGAAGTGTCTGGACCACAATAACAGCACATTTAATGAGTTAGCAAACAGAGGAAACATTTTTAAATATACAGCATCTTACCTTCATGCATGATTTTAAAAATGCTGTGTCGTGAACAACCTTAATAAACACGAAGACTTCAGTATAGTTAGACATTTAACCTCCAACTTTTCACAGTTAGGTATCCAGTCTTATCCCTTTTAGATCATGAAGTTTATGAGTGATCACATTTTGGTTTGGGTTTCAAAATTCATGTTCGCAGTACCACCCTTAGGATTATTGGGAGCAGTTCAGTAAAGAGGCCTGGGATTTTTCTCAGCAGTTTATCCCAGACTGTAACTCAAGAAAGCTCCGTGGCACAACAAACCTATGACATGATGCCAGGTTACTTCAGAGTATAAGTGGGAAGCTGTGGACAATGCGTGAGGCATGTCACCATGGTTACAACTTTTAACTTATGAGGTGAAATATGAACAAAATAAAATAGTCCTAAAACAAATAAAGATGAAACACATCTTTGCCCCTAGAAGACAGGAATCTATGAAACACATCGTTTCCCCTAAAATACAAGAACGGAAGACATGTTGAGACTCGGCCAAAAAATAGAAACAGTAATAGGCTTATTAAAATCCACTCTGGCACATGACCCTATTACTCAGGATGTAGAATAATTGTGGTGATATTGTGCATCCTAATAAACTTATCTGTGGTCAGAGAACAGAAGAGCTAATAGACATAGAGACCAGAAAATGGTGGCACACACACCTTTCATTCTAGCCTCCTGGAGGCAGAGATCCATCTGTATCTCTGTGAGTTCAAGGAAATGCTGGAAACAGCCAGGCATGGTGACACACACCTTTAATCCCAGCATTTGAGATATCGTGTCATGCTTGGGAAAGACACATGCCTTTAATCCCAGGAAATGATGGCAGGAAGCAGAAAGGTATGTTTAGGCATGAGGACCAGGAACTAGAAGCTGTTAAGCTTTTAGGCTTTTAGCAGCAGTTCAGCTGAGATCCATTTGGATGAGAACACAGAGGCTTCCAGTTTGAGGAAATAGAATCAGCTGAGGAGTTGGTGAGGTGAGGTTAGCTGTGGCTTGTTCTATCTCTCTGATCTTTCAACATTCATCCCAATACCTGGCTCCAGGTTTGTTTTTATTAATCAGAACTTTTAGGATTCGTGCTACAAATAATGGTAAAGTACTTGCTCATATTCCCAAAATATTTACCCAGAGATGCATACTGATTACATTTTTATGCCTGACATACTCCACATTTCCCTAAAGTTTATAATTATTAACAAAATATTTAATTTTAAAGTCTTAATTCATGCATTAAATATTACAGGTTAGCATTTTCTGCTGATGCATACGACAAACACATCACTTATCTTTTTTCCAGTTATCTTTCATCATTATTTACAGCTAAAATAGTTACACATGTTTACAAAATACATTTTCTCATATGCTTTGCGTACACGCATACACAGGGAAGGTGGGAGGGAGAGAGAAAGAGCCCACATACATTTAAACTTTCAGCACCACACAGACATTCCATGACTGACATATATTGTCAGCTAGATTTATATTTTATATGGTCTATAGTTACTCATTAAACAGGTAGAACTTCTCTAAGCAATTAGTGATCTATTTACCCCAACATTCTAACATTATAGGGGCTCCCGTTTAGATTTTCTTCTCCCTGGCTGTATATGGACTGAGTCAGATGCAATAATATCTGAGAGCAGCGACACGGAGAGGTGGCTCTGAGGACAGGCGCCCGCCCGCGGCAGCCGAGGTGGCGAGTTCGATTCCCGCTCCCGCCAGTGCGTCCTCCGAATGACGTCATCGTCATTGATCGGGGGAAAAAAAAAAGTTTGCCGGGCAGTGGTGGCGCACGCCTTTAATCCCAGCACTCGGGAGGCAGAGGCAGGTGGATCTCTGTGAGTTCTAGGCCAGCCTGGGCTACCAAGTGAGCTCCAGGAAAGGCGCAAAGCTACACAGAGAAACCCTGTCTCGAAAAACCAAAAAAAAAAAAAAAAGAAAAATATATATATCTGAGAGCTTTTTGCACAGAGCTGTAAAGATCTTCTCTTTCCTTCCCCTCATGAGCAGTTTAATACATCCCATAAACTTTCTGGTGTTGAGCAACCATAATTACTTGCTTTCTAACCTGTGCCCGTAGTAGATCATAGAGCTAGCTAAGTAAGGTATTATGAATGGCTCAGTCTAGATAATAAATCTACTACTGTAGCCTGGTGTTTGACTCTCTTAAA
>CABHPH010123651.1:0-22949 GCA_902168325.1 Peromyscus nudipes
TCATGTATATATAAAATCATATACTCATTATGATTAAAGTTCTGTAGTTGATGATTTATTCTTGTCTCTTGGTGTATATGGGAGGAAAAAGCTGTCTTCTGTAATTAATGTCACAAAGAAAAAAAGATAATTTTGAAGTCATCAAGCATATATTAAGAGCCTACTGACTTTTCTCTACTGGACAAGTGAGTAAAGCAAAGGAAACCCAGAACCTGCCTTTGAGGAAATAAAATTTTGATAGAGGAGATTAAAATGCTTGCCTGGCAGCAGTAGTGAATACAGATAAGGAGCTTCAGGGACCACTGGGGATTTATTTCTATGATACTTGTGTTCCATCAAGTTTTATATAAATAAACCTAAAGCATTTGACAGTCCATGGAATCAGACAGCCAACCACACTGAAATCCAGTTTGTTTACATCAGACACAGTGGAGGAAAGAAGGAAGGAGGGTGGAGAAGATAGGAGGCCTTCAGCTGGCTTTGCCAGAGTAACTTCCTACCAGGTTCTGTCAGTGTTTTGACTGGACTAAAACTCTAAATCCGAGGCCAGGCTAAGTCTCTGCAACTCATGTTTTAATAAATACTATAGCATTTCTGTTACAAAACAGAATCAACATATTTTTTTCCCTCCCAAGGCAGCTGCCGCACATGAAAAACACAGAGAAATGATTTTACTTCCTTCCTACCCTCAAGCCTAATGGCAGAGTTGCTTAGCAAATTTTTTTATCCCAAGAGTTTGCAGCTGTTTCTGCCCTTCCTATTGTGTTGGTGTTCGGCTCGGGCTGGGAACACAAGCTACAGCCCCAGCTGTTGGGTGCAAAGTGAATCAGGTATTTCACAGTGGTTATTTGATTAAAAAGAATTATATTGTTTAGCTAACAATAGTCTGTGCATGGCAGAGATTACATTTCTGACATGTTGCTAACTTTTTAAAAAAAAAAGTGTAACTTATCTCACACAGGTGCAGCTAAATCTAAATACACTGACGTGTACATGTATCTGAGTCTAGATCAGTGGAAGTAGGTCAATAATAGAATTCAAAAACGGTTTTGATTTGCATGATCACTCTCTTGGGAGGCTTTGAAGTAAAATGCTAAGTAGTGTTTGAGATGGCAGAAGTAAACAATGAGAATATGTGCCCTTACAGAGAAACCTAGCCCAGTGTTCAGGGCCATGTGGGAGAAGGATGGATTCTCAGGAAGATCACAGGACTAATCACGGGGATTGCCCACGTCTCCCCTTCTGAGCTCCTCATCTAATCTACATCTAAACAATGCTTGCTTGATTTTTTTTTTTACAGCCCTTGTCTAAGACCTTTAATCTCTAAATGCAAAGCATTGCTATTAAAATATTTGTGCATGACTGTCAGGCTGGGGAGAGTGAGGGGATCCGGGGTGGGGGAGGGGGCCAGAGGCCTTTCCAAGACTTGTTTCAAATCCAGCTCCACAAACATTTACTAGACAACCACACTGTGTCTGCCCACAGGGCCCGCTGCCTGGGCACAAGCACATCTATCGTGAAGTTCTCTGGTACCACCCTGATCTTTCTTCACCACTCTCCCCTTTCCTGTTCTGTTACCCTCAGTGTTGGCAACACCCATCACTTTCTTTCTCTTCTGGTCTTATCTGGACTAGTTGAGTCTAGCAAGAAACTTAAAGAGGAAAGATGCCTTTTGGTCGTGATCATTCTTTATGACCACTACTTAAAGGATTATGTTGGTAATCAGTGAAGTTGAGAATAATTACTTCCTTTCAGTAAAATCAGTTCATCTGCTGACCTCCTGTTGTCAGATTCTTGGGGCTTCTACACCACCACCCTGGTGTGCCACATCAGTGCTTTCCATTGGAAGGCAATGACATGCCTCATGTTTAGAATTACTGTTATTTTCTAATATGTAGACACATATAGGTTCGTCAATGTGAGCATTAGAGATGCATCTGAATGAAGATTAAACTCACACATTGTTTCTCTTTAGGAATTGTTAATTTACTCATCTCTTATAAAATGTTCACACAGAGGCATCATTAAAAATATCATTTAAAATGAAATATACAACACTGACCTAGATATAGTCCAAAAGAATATTATTAGCATTAGTCTTTTTATTTTGAAGAAAATACATATAGTGAGTTCAGATGCTTCTTTGTGCTAAATAAGAACTTACTGTAAATAAGAATTTCAAGATCATGACCATAACTAAAAATTAAGCTGGGTTCATGTATAGTCTTGTAGAAGTAATGTCTGCAATGCTTGTGAAGGACATATATTTTGTTCACTATCACATGCATAGAAATTTAAAGCATCATAAATATTTGAAACCCTGGGAAAATGTGAAACTTTTGTTTGTTTTGGTTGTAGATAACAAAGAGAAGCTAAAATTTATTTCATGGATGCTTCCTGCGGGGAGGAGGGAAGGCGGGAAACCAGAGCGGCATGTGAAATATGAAACACATACAGCATTAGTTTATGAACCTTTATTCCTTTTAAATAGCAGTGGCAAAAAAACTGCGTTGACTGGCTGCCCTACAGCTGATGTGTTTGGAACACTAATTTGGAGGTTGCCTTAGTTACTTTTCTCATCACTGTGACAAAATCCTGACAGAAGCAGCGTGAGCGGGGAAGGGTCTGTGCAGTCTTGAGGACACAGTCCATCAGCGGTGCAGGCATGACAGCAGCTGTGACCCATTGTCCTTCATGGAGCCCACCCTCACCCATGCTGTTCTGACACACCACACTGCCACTCTGCCTCTGCTGTCCCACACCCTTCCCCGGGTGATCCGCCACACTGGTGTCTGGGGAGAGTGCTTCATCTCCCTCTCTGTTTCTCCGGTGTGAATCCACCCTGCCACTTAGCAGCCTCTCTAGGACCCTGCACCATCAAGGCTCACTCTGACTGTGAGGAAACATTCTTCAAAGCCTTGACCATGGGTGATAAGCAGGCATGGCCAAGCAAGGGTCTCCAGTGACTCCCTTGAAGTAAACTTTCCTCTTAGAAAAAAAAAAATCACTTGGTGAGAAACCCAAACCCAAACCATAGTAAAGTGTCACTTCACACCTGCTAAAATGGCACTAAATTGAGAAAATGGAAAACAGGGCCAGGTATGGTGGCGCATACCTTTAATCCCAGAACTCCAGCACTTGAGAGGCAGAGGCTGGTAGATCTCTGTGAATTCAAGACCAGCCTGATCTACATAGTGAGTTCTAGGACAGCCATGTTTTTTTTAGAGAGACCCTGCCTCAAGAAAATGGAAATGAAAAAGAGAATGGAAGTGGTACCCTAACTGTGGGGATGTGGAGCAGTACAGACATGTGGGGATAGCTTAGCGGTACTTTTCAAAAGTTAAAGATGGGGTTACCATAAGGTCTTTTAAAAATCCTTATCCTAGGTGCAACACACAGGAAAAATCAAAGTATATGTTCACACAGGAAGTTCCACATCTATCCATAGTAGCATTATTCAGAGGCAAAATGTAGGGGCTAACCAAATGCCCATCGAGTGGTACATAAATGCATAGAATGTGATCTGTATATAGAGCAAAATATTGTTTGGCAATAAGAGGGAGCATTGATGAATCTTAAAACATATACTAAGTAGCAAATGCCAACATAAAGGCCAGATAATGTCAGCTTCTACTTATATGTAATGTCTAGAACAGGAAAAACTAGAAGGAAAGTAGATGAGTAGTTGTCAGCGGCTGGGGAGATTGGACGATAATTGTTAAGGGATGCTGGTGTTCTTTGAGCTACCGAAAGTATCTCCGAGTTGCCTACAGTAATGATTGCACAAATTTGCATAGACTCTAACACCTAGGCCTCTGTAATGCAGGCTGGAAGCTTCAGGGATGGAAGGGAGAGCAGTGAATTCTCACTGGAAAAACCGTCACAGTGGGAGATGCAGCACTCCCCCCCCCAAAACACCTGTGTGGCGGGCCACGTGGGAAGGGTATGGTTGGATCAGAGCAGCATAGTGAGGGTGGGTTCCATGAAGGGCATGGAAGGCCCCTGGAAGCCATCAGAGGACAGCCAAACAAGGCGTTTAATTAGGGTTGCTGGACACTAAGGACATTTCCGACCCCTTAATATTCATGAAGAGGCTTGAGTGACCACTGAAATTCCTATTGACTCTACAACCACCACCACACCCTCCTCCGCCTCTCCCCTCGCCCTTCCCCTTCTCACATGAAACCATGGAACTGTCTACTTTGAGAAAGAGAGAGAGAGACATTTGAGAAAGGAGATAGCCACGTAGGTTTATTTTATGTTAAATTGTGCTCATCTGTTTTTAAACAAAATTAAATTGTAAAGCTGTCTAATTGAAAATGAAACTATGTATATGGTAGGAAAATTTGGTTTTTATGAATTATAGAACCTCACATAAAATCATCTTGTTCACATTTACCAATTTTCCGGTTATCTGTTCGTGTATTTTTATTTTCTCACATCCTCTCTCAGATACCTTATTGGGAAGTTTGTGTGGCCTAATAGCCACAATGAGCAAGTAAATTCGAATTCTTCCCTCTCCCCACCTCTTAAACAAAGCATTAGATCTATATTTTCAGGATCATTAAAGAAAAAGATTTTGTGGTCTAAATACTAAGGATTAGTCATGGACACAGTAGAAACTCAAAAGATAATTGCCAGTCTTCTATTTCATACTAATTGTACTCAGATTGCCAAGTGATTTATCATAAGAATTAAACTTACATGCCAAATTCTGTTCTGTCCCTGGAAATATCTCCATGACAACAAAAAGCAACTCCTAATTCTTGCAAGCATTGCTTCAGGGGTATTTTGAGGATTTTAGTGGTTACTCAATTATTTAGGATTCTGGCAATGAGAGAAAGGAAGGGATTAATGATAGAAAAAGCATTCTTGGCATTTCCATACAGGGGATGTTCCTGCAGAGAAAAGGCTAATGATGAAGTGAAGAGGTATTTGCATCTGTGATAAGGTCTCCCTGCTCATCAGTGCAAAGGCAAAGATTCAGCCCCTCTTCTCACGGCCTTCCTGCCTTCTCCTGATACCCAGTCTCCACAGCAGACAGCACCCATTCCAGTCCCTGAGCTTTGCTAGCTAGGTTAGAACGATGTCATCTGAGCCATCGGTGCTCATTAAAACAGAGAGGTCTTCTTAGGCATGCTCGACTCATGCAGCCAAGGTTACTAAAACAAGGAGTAACTGGCAAGTAAATGCATTGTGAAAGCTGTTTTAGCTTCAACTCCCCGGTGCTCTGTGAGAGTTCTGACTTGAAGCTTCATATTGGTACTTACTCCAGGTCTCCTAGAGCCAAGCAGCTGGGTGTTTAAGGAGGGCTCAAGCCCAGGGAGTCTGGCATTAGGTAAAGCCTCTGGGAAACCCGACTCTTGCACTTTCTAGCTAAATTCTCCCTTGGATTTTATTGAAAGCGAAAACAGTATCTACCAGAATAATTGTGAAGAGTCACTCTGATCTCTTAAGAAGCACTTAGCATGTGTCTGATGCAGTTACCTATGATAAAAATGCCATGTGTATAGTGTCTCCAGCTGAAAAATCAGAGAAGACAAAAACAAATCAATCAACCCAAGGCCACGGATACAAAGAGCAGAGCTTCTTTATGAAAAGAAAGGGGAAGGTTAATCATTCCTGGGAAGTGCATCTAATCAGATAAGTGATAAAGTCGAGATAACAATCTAGTAATTAAGAAGGGATTGCTTATTATAGACACAAGAAATTCCAAACAAAGCAAGAAGGTTATATATAGAATTAACATAATGCTCCACAACTCCAGTCCTGACATCTCACGTGACAGCAGTATAAGGAAAATGCAACACATCCTTTCAAAGGGTTCTGGGAGATGATCATTGTCATGCAGTAGGTCTGAGGAGCACAGAGAAAAGCAGGAAGATGTGCGAAGAATGCAAATATCCAAGAGTTGATCCATAGTCATCAAAGAAGTGGAAATCACAGGAGGCTGAGTATTAAGACAAGCTGATGTTTGTGCTAGTTTTGACTTGTGCATGAGAAAATATTTTTTTAAGTCTTTTTTATTCAAAGAGAAATAATGGGTTGGAGAACTATAGAGAATGGGAGGAACTAAGAACCAAAAGAGATTTAAGATTGCAAAACTGAAGAGCTGAAATCCAGGTGATATGGTATAGGGGTTTGGGGTCTTCAGCGTCAGATAGGTGAGCAGCCCAGGGGTGGGGGCAAGGGAATGGAAATTAAACTCTTCTTCACGTTGCCCACAGAGGTCACAAATGTCTATTGGGCCCTACATGTAGGAAATAACAGTAATTTCCATCTTGACCATGTGACCTCTGAGGTCGTGACCACATGATCTTTGAGCCATCATTAAACTTCTGTGCAGATATAACCACCCCGATTAACGGAGGTGTTTTCAATGTGTTGAGTGTTTGGAGTAGAACAGAAATGTCACTATGTTAAACTTTTATGGCTCAATGTGCATTTGGTTAGTTTTTCTATTAACACTTCACACCATGAGAACAAATTAAGCACTTGGAAATCTTCCTAAATTGTTTCAGGCTACTTGGATTCTTCATTGTGTTAAAGAAGAAAAAAATTAACTATTTTTCTCCAGAATAAGTATATTTTGTATGTATCTGAATACAAAGCACTTAATCACATCTCTAACCTACACTTCTGTTTTGTGAATGAGAAAACTATGGTTGAGGGAGTGTTTTTGGTTCTTTGGTTGGTTGGTTGGTTGGTTGGTTTTTTATTCTAATTTCAGGGTACCCATGGCTGTCCCAGGATTTCATGTGGCAAATCAATACATTTTGAAAATATAACTTGTAAACGTTTCTTGGAAATGTAGGGCAGTTTCACGGTAGCTATGAAGCCCAGTTCTGAATCAACCACTTACCCCACACCCCCTGTGTGCAAACTGATGACCTACTTAAGAGTCTCTCTGAGCATGCCCAAACCCTCCTAAAATCTACAGTCAGCTAAGATAGCCGTCCTGATCTTATCCTCCCAGCTGATCTGTCTCTGAACTTCCCTTGTCACTGGGGTCTAGAAACAGGAAGGAGGGAAATTGTATTGCTGGGGAATGTCCCTCATGACAAATACCTGAAAGTCAGAATAACACCATTTCTCCAGACACATCATTCAAGCATTGTTAAAGCCAACAGGCCTTATTTTTAAAGCCAGGACAAAATGTAGAACTTCATTTGTAATATAAGTAATAGCATATCATAAGACAGTGAGATATATATATATATATATATATATATATATATATATATATATCAGCATTCAATTCAAATAGCCGGGGTCTATCATGACCTCAGAAGATCTACAAATACAGCTTAAGAGTAGCAAAACTGGAATCAGGCCTGGGTTTCCAGACTCCCCATCTTCTGCTCTTAGCCTGACTTCAAGGGAAACTGCCCCATGGGGAGGGTTGAAAGGACAGATTAGCTAATAATCCAGAAACTGTGTGGCCTATGTGGTGGCTTCCTTCTGCGGGAGAGCTTTGGCTCCCCCAGTTGTCCATGCACTTGTAAGAATTGGTCTGAATGTGCTGGCTGATTGATTGCAAGATCTTTCGCTAGAAACTGCTGAGGCCATGGGCAAAACATTCGAGTTCAGATGAATTGGCTTTGAGGAGGAGATGAGAAGACGTTGTATTGATTTCTCACAGGATGAACTGTGGATCTTTCAGCGGAACACTGATGCACTTTGCTGTGCTACTGTGTTTTTAAGGCAAGTCTGTGGAAATGGGGGTGTTTTCTTTTGATTCTCAGGTCGTGCTTTCTCGGACTCTACCTTCCACCCCTCATGTGAACTTCCTCCTGGATTCCCATCCTGTATCTCCAGAAGTTATTGTTGAACATCCATCTAACCAAAATGGCTACACATTGGTTGTCACAGGGAAGAAGGTAAGGCCTCTTTCCACTGGAATTTCCATGGATATGGCTCTTTTGAATGTTGTTGCTGTTTTAATAACCTCTCTCTGAGTCTTAGATTCATATCTCCTCCATTTAGCTCTTTCTTGAGTCTTCCAGAGATTACCTGAAGTAGAGTTATCTATTATCCAGGGGAGATTAGGCCTGAGGGGATCTTCTTTAGAACGTGCACTTATCAGACCTTCAGTCCTGTTTTGCAGTGAAAAAAACAAACACCAGAATGCAAATTACAGTCCTAAGGCAGAACCCCAGAGCAGGCAGATAAATCCTGGAGACACACACAGGAATTTGACTCCAGCCAGTAATCCCTGTCCTCTAAGAGAGAGATGTAGGTCGTGATACCAGAATGGTATGTGACCTTACATAGAACTCTCCAGGGTTTCAAGTGCTTCCCCTGCAGCTTACATTAGTCTCTCTTGTTATTTTAAAATCATCTCAGACAGAGCCACGTCTCTAAGCTGTAGAACTTCTAGCGTTATAGGACAGTGCTTATGGACCAGACAGTAATGATGTTTTCTTGAAGTTGTGGTTGAGGGGTTAGAGAGTTAGTTCTGACTGTGCTGTCCAAGATTTTCTGAAACTCACAGCCCTGTCTCAGCCTCCCAGGTGGCAAGCATCTCAGGTACACGCTATCCAGCAAACAATGTGACCATTTTATCATGTATGTACCAAGAGTAAAAGGAGGAGTTTGACATTTTTAGATCCCTTAAAACCAATACTATGGGATTTTCACATAGATGCTATCTTTATTAGACGCTACCAGGTGAGAATTCTATGTAACTTTTATGCATGCAGTTCTTACTTAAGCAAACCCAAACCCCTCTAGAAACTCTTTCTGTCCCTTTTCTCTGCAGATCTCCAAGATCCCGTTGAATGGCCTGGGCTGTGGACATTTTCAGTCTTGCAGTCAGTGTCTTTCTGCCCCTTCCTTTGTGCAGTGTGGCTGGTGCCACAATCAATGTGTACGCTCTGATGAATGCCCCGGTGGCGCATGGACTCAAGAGATCTGTCTGCCTGCAATTGATAAGGTAGGACTATCTGTCCGCCATCGTGCGTATTTTTTTGGTAAATGAAAATTCCAATAATGAAAAAAGAATGTAAAAGTCAACTTATTCATTTAGGCAGGGGGGACACCAGTCAAAGTCCCCTCTCTGTCTTGGCTTTGTCCCTAAGGTGGCCGTGGGACCCCCCTCACTCTGCATGTGAAGTGCTCCCTAGTTCCTCTCTAGGGTGGCTGCTCTCCCTTAGGTCCGTGTGTTACCCAGTGAGGTGGTAGTGAGCAGCACTGCTCCCCAGCTCAGATCTGTCCCCTCCTGAATCACCCACATTGCCTGCTCTAGACCAGGTGTCCAAACAGAAGTCCCCAACTCCATAGATAGGTCTTAAGTCCATGGCTTACATGGGGCCCCTGAGTTGAACCATCCAGACTCATGATTCTTACACACAGAGGTTGGTTCCCCGTTCACCTGTGGGTGGCTTAAATCTTCTCAATGTACTTGAACAAGAAATGATGAGTCTAGAATAGCTATGCTGTCATCTACACATCTATAAGCCATATATCCTTTAATTCACTTTAAAAATACTTACTGATTGTATGCCAGGACATATAGTTCAAAGAGAGACAAGTGCACTCTGCTGTTGAAGAATCTAGTTCCTGGCAAGGATGGCGGCCTTGACATTGCAGCCATTGCAGTCTTGCATTTGGAGCAAGATTTGCCTTGCAACATTGACATTGCAACTCTCAGTGTTGTTTGATTTTCATAAAGATTGGTTTGAAAATCTGCGGCAGTTTTTTTAAAACCTCTTGGCCCGTGTGTATTTTGCTTGAAAAATATTTCCCCAGCAAGGACCCAGTATTAGCTTTTCTGTCTGCATGTAGAACAGTTGGACTTTAGTAAATGCCTCTTGTGAAAGTCAAGTGAAAAGGCTCGGGTCACCTGGTGCGCTCGAGTAAACAAAGTAGCCGAGGGGAAACGGGACTGGAGTGCATGACTGTTTCCATTTAGTTACGGTTTGGAGCAAGATTTGCAGTGGGTAAATGGTTTCAGTCAAACCATTTTCTGCTAGGTGTGATACGATTATCAAGCCTTGGCTTGGCCAGTCAGAGAACACACTAAAAGCAGAAAAAGCAACTGTAACTCTTCACTGTGTCGTTCTGTCTTCCTTTAAAGCCACATGCAACTGTATACTTTTATAAACAGCCTTGGCAACTTCAGGTGCCAGAAACTAGAACTCTTTACAGTCTGTGACAACTGTCCAGAGTGTGCGTGTGTGTGTGTGTGTGTGTGTGTGTGTGTGTGTGTGTGTGTGTGTGGTGTGTGTGTGTGCGCGCGCGTGTGTGTGCGTGTGTGTACATGTGTGTGGTTGTGTGTGGTGTGTGTGTGTGTATATGTGTGGTGTGTGTGTGTGTGGTGTGTGTGTGTGTGCATGTGTGTGTGCACATATACACAGGCACACACAATCAAATTTCAACAGTTTCTTTTCAGAACTATCCACATTAGTATTTAAGAAGGCAGACTGATAAGCTGATAGGCCGAAACATTTCATCTTGCCCACTGTGCTTCCCTTTACTAATCATGAAAGCCTTGTTAAAAATAGTTGAAAGCAGAGTCAATAGCTTAGATTTTTCCAGAACTACATAGTCTCTCATACAAGTCTTCCTCCTCCCTCATCTTTCTGAGGTCCAGCACTCTATGGTTGATTTTTTTTAACTTTTTATTGATTCTTTGTAGATTTCACATCATTCATCCTGATCCCAATTATCTCCCTGCCCCCTCTCTTCTGCCCTCTGCCCTTGCAACCCACCCCCGCCCAAAAAAATTTTAAAGTAAAACCAAAATAAATGTAAAAGGTTGCAGCGTATCGTGCACAAGGTGATGAGGCGTGGGTTGTGTAGTAGAAAGAAAGTAGCACAGCTGAGTCTATAAATCCCCCCAACCCCAGCCCTCCACCCCCCACCCACCTCCATCCTTAGCTGTTAGCGAGATTTCATGCCTTACTAGACCGTGACATTTGGTGTTCTCACTGAAAAAAAAAAAAAAGATAGATTGTCCCCTTTCTTTTTCTGCCCTAAATTCTACATGCACAAATCCAGCTGATGTATAGAATTTCACTTAGTGATACATATACATTAACCTGCTTCTCAAGGTACGTGGTGTTCAGTGGCTGGGATTCCTTGCAGTTTTAGATATGAGTGATTTCAGGATTATAGACTCAATCCATTGTTTCAAATGTGTCACCTAATCTTCAAGAGCAACGAGAGATGTTCAGAAAATGAGGGGCTTTTCTCCAGTATAGGTGGGGGGATGGGGGACTTTCATACCTTGTAGGACTGAAGAGGACCTCAGAGACACAATAGAACTATATCATTGATCAGAATCCCAGATACTAGCAACAGCAGACCAGGCAGCCGTGCATTGCCACCAACACATTTGTGACCTTGTTTTTCCTGCTTAATCAGAAAGTGGCTTCAATAGTAAAACTTAATTTTCAATTTTTTTAACACTTTCTCATATTTTATCTTAATGGGGTGCGCTAACATAATCCGAAAGTCTTGTTGGAAGGGGCCCAGCAGTGATGTGATCTTTCACCTGTGAAACCCAGACAGGTGGGAGACCCAGTTTCTGTGGCTCTATGCAGGACACTCATTTCCTGCCCCGAGAGTTTCTCTGCACTTCAGGATAACTCAGAGTTTGCCAGCCCATTGTTGGGGCTGCGCAAGGGTGTGTGGTCTACGACAACTTCCTTCCTTTTCCCCTGGAAGAGGGACAGTTCCTCCCTAAGCTACTGGGACAGTGTTCAGCTCAGCGAATGCTAAGCAGAGGCATCCTTTCGAACCCCGGGGGTAGCAGAGGATTTGTTGTTGCTATGTCTTTTACCAGTGCAGCTGCCGAAGAAGTCTGTGTCTTTTCTCCATGGTCGCCAAGTCTCTTTGCCTTTTCATGGGAAGCGATGATGTGTGCTGAGTGACAGGCTTCAGTTTTGACATGGGGCAGGGGAAGGGCTGGAGGCAGAGGGATCAGGTCCACATCAGCTTGGGCAGCTGTTTGGATGGAGAAAACCTTCTCATTAGAAGGGGCAGCAGCTGCCTGGCAGCCTTGGCCTGAAGAGGGTCCTGGGAGCGAATGCTTCTTCTCTCCTGCTAGATTTCTAATACCATAATAAACAGATTTTTTTTTTCCCTCTAGCAGTTCTCATTTGGCTAGACATAGAAGAGGTGAATTTTCATGAAAGGCACAACTGTGTAATGGATTTTTATGGCTAAAATGACGATCACAAAAGCATTAAGCTAAGACTTAGAAGGGTTTTATACCAAGGGTGAGTTAAGACGTTGGTTTGTAATTATTTACTTAGGAAGGATGGGAATGTTTGCAAATTTGAATTCTTCTGAAAGTTCTCCTTAACGGTAAGACTGGTGCAGAGCAGGCTTCAGTACATGCTGGGACTTGGCTGGTTCTGAGTCTCCTCGATTTCATTTTTCCCACCATTGTGCTTTACAGTACAATTTACAATATGTCCCCCCAAAAGAGCATTTCCTTTCTCAATTGTCACACAGCTCCCTGGGAGAAGCTTATTTTTAACTTGGAAGTGTGTTTTGCCTAAATAGTTTTTGCCTAGGAACTGTTGTCTTACAGACGCCATAAATGGCTCGTGCTCTGGTTTATCATGGCTCCTACCATCTTATTAATATCTCCAGCATTCACTTTTAACATACCAAAAATGAGCTTACTAGTCACTGAACATCGAACATGAGGAAAAACTTCTTTAAAAAGAGATAAAATAATGTCAAAGAGAATTAGAAAAATGACTACAATACAGATTTGAGGATCTGTCAGTTTGATTTTTTTCCAGTAGAAATAAGGTGTTGTTTGTATTAAGTATTACATAATTTCATCTATATTATGTATCAAATAGTCAGCATATTTAAAAAGCTACTGCAAATCTTATGCAAGAAATATACATTAATACACTTACAGTAGATCCAGGGAGTTGGAGAGATGCCAGCAGAGGACCTGAGTTTAGTTCCCAGCACCTCATTAGGTGACTCCCAACCAGCTGAAATTCCAGGACTAGGGGATCAGATGCCCTCTTCTGGCCTCCATAGCCAATGTACTCACATGCACAAACCCCCACACAGAAATATATATACACAAGTTTTCAACATAAAAATAAATATTAAAAAATAATACATCGTTTGCTTGGTTTCCACAATATGAAAAGAAAAAAAGAAAACACATTGTGCAGTATTTTCCTTTTAAGTTCTGTCTTATCCTTGTAGGTCTTCCCCACGAGTGCACCCCTTGAAGGAGGAACGATGCTGACCATATGCGGCTGGGACTTTGGATTCAAGAAGAATAATAAATTTGATTTAAGGAAAACCAGAGTCCTGCTCGGCAATGAGAGCTGTACCCTGACCCTAAGCGAGAGCACCGCCAATACGTAAGGAGCATGGGAGACTTTGCTGGGCTGGGCTTGGAAGACAGGCTTGTTTTGTTTGTTTTTAATTAGAGTTTCTGAAAAAGGAAAAATTGCTCAACATGTTCATCCATGAATTAATAAGGGTCCTGACCTGTCACGGCATTTGAGGGACTTGGAGAAAGAAAAAGGCGACATGGCCTCCAAAAAGGAAAAAAAGAGGACTTCAGCATCCAGTAGTTGTTTTGCGACTTGTTTGCTTGATTTTATTTTTATACAGAGTTGGAGTTTAACGTTTGTTCGTGCTTGTTACTGTGGTTTTGTGTGCTTGACAAACACCTGTGCATACAGTTGCACATGTAGCATTGCATGTGGACGTCAGACGATGACTTCCGGAATTTGGTCACCTTCTTCCACTGTGGTTTCCAGGGCTGGGATTGTATGGTAAGGTCAGGTCACCAGGCTTGTGACCTTACCTACTGAACAGTCCTAGTAGTCCAGCATCCAGGAACTTTGAAACTACTAAAGTAAAAACTCCGCAGAAATTGTCTCTGTAATTTGAAAGAGTGGCCCTTCCTCTTCAGACTCCAAACACTGTCTCTAAAGTCCTCTCGTGGACATCAGTAAACAGCTTGTGTTCTCTTATCACGATCCACCTGCCAGTCCTTGAAACACTGGCGACGCCATCAGTCACATTTTTGAGACACTTTTTGGATGATCATAAATTTATATTGAGGTAATATTTATTGGCACTCTGCCACCTGGGCATCCCCCCAAATCCAGGGAGGTGTCAGCCTCGTTCTTACCTAAAGTTCAGAGAACTGGGGCGCAGCCTAACCAAACTAAGCCAGAGATCAGAGCCAACAGACTACCAAGTTTAGCTCTCTGATCAAGGACTGTGCTTGACCTACTGTATTCTACATATCCCTTCTACAGTCTCTAAATTCCACAGTGAACAGGTAATTCAGGAACTGTTATATTGTAGTAGCAACAACTGAAGTTTTAACAGTTGAATCTTTATGGTTGAATCTGTTCTAGAGAGTAAATGTACCTAATAGATTTCATTCCAGGGTCATAGAAGAGCGTAATATATACATTTTAATGAATCCAAAACCAATTAATGTCAAGCTTGCTAGCCCAAAGACAAAAGCAAGTTCACCCTAGGAACAGCCCTTGTTCTCCAAAACTCTTAATTATTGCAAAGTGAATTAAGCGCTATAAAGAAAAAAACACAATTCATTCTCTCTTTTTAGAAGTTACTTAGTAAAACAAATTATATTTCAACTTTATATACTATATATTAAACTATATAAGATTACTGATTAAAAATTGGCTCTGTTGGTGGCTAAGGAGATGTCTCGTTTGCCAAAGTGCTTGCCAAGCAAGTAGGAAGACCTGAGTTCAGTACACAGCACCCAATAAAAAGCTGGGCATGGTGGTGCCCACCGGTAACTCAGCACTGGGGAGGCAGAGACAGGAAGGTCCCTGGAGCTTGCTAGCCAGGTAGTCTAGCCTAATCAGGGATCTCTAGGTCCCAGTGAGAGAGCCCATCTCAAAGCCAGGTAGATGATGCCAGAGAAATAACACCCAAGGTTGACCTCTGGCTTCCATGTGCATACTTGCGCCCCCAACATGGCACAATAATAACAATAATTCTCTGGAAAAACTGCTACAGTTTTGTAATGCTTTAAGTGATTTAAATAAACTTGTGACAACTATAGTCATAGAAACATAGCTGTTGGCGTAAGTTGATGAAGAAAGTTGGCTTATTCGGAGATGGCACATTGCTTCATATGCTGCTGAGATAGCAATCATTATCTTACATGTGCCAAACAACCACATAATTTTACAAGCTTAGGTTATCATGCACTTCTTAGCTGGTGAAGTCTGCCAAGGTGAGGGCTGAAGTTTCCTACTACGATCGATTAAAAAGTTTGGCATGATCACTCTAAGAAATAGAATTATGTGATTTTCAGCCTAAGTCTTCCATGAAACTGAGCTTACTGTTTGCAGTTCTGAGCCCACAAGCTGGGGTTAATGTCCCATCACCAAAAGCAGCCAAAGCAGAAAATCAGAAAATGCACGTGCATTTGAAACATATTAAGCCCTGCTTTTTTTTCCAGGTTAAAATGCACAGTTGGTCCTGCGATGAGTGAGCACTTCAATGTGTCTGTAATCATCTCAAACAGTCGAGGGACAACACAATACAGTACATTTTCCTATGTAGTAAGTCTAAGCATTGCTTTTCCCATGACCTAGGATGTTTGGTTTTTATTTAAATGATGGAATTAACCAGTTACATTTTCGTTTTGCTGCCCATTCAGGATCCTGTAATAACAAGTATTTCTCCAAGTTATGGTCCTCAGGCTGGAGGCACGTTACTCACTTTAACTGGAAAATATCTGAACAGTGGGAATTCTAGACACATTTCAATTGGTGGAAAGACATGTACTTTAAAAAGGTATTGTGACTTTTTTTTGCTGTTGTGTTAATATCTGTACCTAATATATCAAGTCTAGTTCTTTTGTGTTTGTGCAAAGCACAGTAAAGATGTTTATTAATGACTTCTCCTGCTGACAATTCTCTCCTTCCCAAATCCATCCTCACCCCTCCTCCGCTGCCTTTTGCTGGTTTTTCTACCCTTTGTCATGCCATGCACTCCTTTGCTGTGGTGAGTCTTATTCCAGCTGTAGAGTGAGCTTGAGGCCCTGGTTATTGGCAATACATCAAAATAGGCATTTCTATCAAGATTCAAAGCTAAAGAAGACATGTGGAGGGTTAGAAGAAAGGGGTGAGGTTAAATGTGGAAGGTGGTTATGTTTCTCCTTCGTAGAGTTGAAGGAGCTAAGTTTACTCCAGTACTAAATGTACTTTGAAGGTTCCTTGAACCACCAAATGTTTTGAAGTCAAGGATGACCTTTCAGCGAGGCTAAGTATGGGATCTAGTTGGATGTCAACAATATAGACTAGGAAGAGCTTGTCTTCTAGACCACCTCAGGAAACTCCACAGAGTTACGTTTTTTGACTTACAGATATAAGTTTGGATTATGTATATCACTAATGACTAATGTCTGTCTTTTATTTTTTTCCTTCCATTCTTTCTGTTCTTTTGTTTGTTTGCTTTTCATTCAGGGTATCAGATAGTGTTCTTGAATGCTATACTCCAGCCCACCCTATCTCTGCTGAGTTTCGCGTGAAATTGAAAATTGACTTAGCTAACCGGGAGACAAGCAGCTTCAGTTACCGGGAAGACCCCATTGTTTATGAAATCCACCCGACCAAATCTTTTATTAGGTAAGTAAAAGCTGCCGATGGGTAGAAAAAAAAGCAAGAGCCAAAGGGTGATTTGGCTGCAGAAACAACCGAGAAGCATTGAATTTTCATCCCTCACTTAAATGGTGTTTCTTTTGAAGCACCTTTCTAATTCAATGGGAAATTACATTTAGTTTTCAGGGACAGTTTGACTTGATCGATGGTACTTCATGCCAAGAACCATTCTTCCTATCCTGTTATGCTTTAAACAACTTAGAGAAAAACAGTTCAACCTGGTGCCATAATGTATACACACCTATGTCACACAAAGCGTGTACACATCTGGATCAGTTCTCTGCTGAGCCACAGTTCATGACAGCAGACTCACCCTTCCTCTTGCCTTTCATTGCGCTCTGGGATTCCTTCACACACACACTTTCCCCCTGTACCAGACTCTTTTAACCAGTGTGGTGTTGGACTGACTTCAGCCTCTCCTGTTTCCGTTCATTTTATCATCCAACAACAATAGTCACGGACATTTTTCTTTGTATTTTTCAGAGTGTAAAAGCCATTTCTTCTCCACATTTAGTCAGTAAAACATGTAGGCATTTCTACAGCTTATGAAATAACATTTTCTTTCAAATGTTCTCACATTTCCGGAGAAGCGTTTTCCCTGAGTTCTCAGTCAACTCCGGCTAGTCCTCTATCATTATCATTGAGTATAAATCTGAGCCTCCACATGCTCGGTGGAAAGGCTCTGAGCATACCTATTTTCTATTTTATTTTGCCAGTGGTGGAAGCACAATAACAGGAGTTGGAAGAAGCCTGAATTCAGTTAGCATCCCAAAGCTGGTGATAAACGTGCATGAAGTGGGAGTGAACTACACAGTGGTGAGTCCTCCGGGTACCCATTCCGCTCAGCGCTCTGCCTCTGCCACCAGGCTTGCAGGGCACAGGGACATGTAGGCTTTGCCGTTAATATTCACTGGTGATCTTTGCAGCAGAGATCAAATGGTATTTTTTATTCCACAATAGAATCTTGAGCTGACATTGTAAACACATACATATATACACATGCATGCATGAAACACACACACACACACACACACACACACACACACACACATGTTTATATACCAGTGAAGACTTTCAGCTTCAGGCTGAAAAGTTTTCAAAATTGTTGGTACCAATACAAACTTGTCACAAGCTAGAGTAATCTGGGAAGAGGAAACCACAATTGAGGAAATGCCTCTATCAGATTGGCCTGCAGGCAACTCTGTGGGGACATTTTTTGATTAGTTGTTGATGTTGGAGGGCCCAGCCCTCTATGAGTGGTGCCCTCCCTAGGTAGGTGTTTCTGGGAGGGATAGGAAAGGTGGCTTAACATGAGCCCGGAGAAGAAGCCAGCATGCAGAATTCTTCCATGGTCTTTCTTTCAATCCCTGCTTCCATACTTCTACCTTGAGTTCCTGTTCTGACGTTCCTCAGATGGACTGTGATCTGAGAGTTGTAAGATGAAATACACTCTCTCTCCCCACATTGATGTTGATCATGGAGCTTTATCCCAGCAATGGAAACCTAACAAATACAGCTTTTGATGAGCTTCTCAAGTGGAAGAAATATTAAGATAGACATTTTTATGAATGAGAAGTACAAATACTATGTTTTAATCATGTTTATATGTTTTTCTTTTCTTTAAATACATACTACATGGATGATGATAAACAAAACGATAAGTTTATATTATACATAGAATTATATTATACGTAGAAAAACATTATATGTAGATATACATTATAGATAGATGTATTTCTTATAACATCTATATAATGAAAGATATGATTTAGATTTATGAAGTTAAGAAATTTTAAACTACTACACACATCTTGATAAAAAATAGATAAGTAAAATCAAAACATCTGCCCCAGCCCCCTGTACATCTTAGACTATGAATCAGAAACCTATTTTCTTGCATCTCTTTTCCTCTGTCTTTGTCTCTATCAGCACACACGGAATGCTAATAAAGAACTTTTATCAAGTAACAAGAAAGCATTAGACTATATTATATCCTAGATGTTGATATTTTTCATTTCTCTCCACCATAACTGAACCTTAAAGGTGATGGGTCCATTTTCCACTCTAATGATTTCAGTAGGTCACATTAGGCCTGGCGTGGTGGTACACATCTGTAGTCACAGCATCTGGAAGATAGAGACAGGAGGATAAGATCAGTCTAAGGTTGACCTCAGCTATACAGCAAGTTCAAGACCAGACGAAGGCTAAATAAAACCCTGTTTCAAAAAGAAAAGCAAACAAACAAAACACATACACACACACACACACACACACACACACACACACACACACACACACACACACACCAATAACTTTAATCAAGACCTCAGAAAGGTCTGTTTTTCCGCAGTTTTCTGAGATGCCACACTCTAGTTGGACATATGCACTCAACTTGGAGTAAAAGCTCTAGGTGCCCTCTCTCTCAGACAGTCTCAACTGGGCAAGTGATAGATTAAATTATAGCACTTTCTTTGAATTTTCTCCTTCCAATATTTCTTAAGGACTAGAGCCACTCTGTTCCTTAATTACAAAAAGCAATTTGGGACTGAAAATGTCAAGCTAAGTCACCAAACAATAAGGTCATCCCAAATGAGATTTCTCTTGACCCTCTCAATCATCCACATTGCATCACTTCTAACGAGTGTTATTAGATTCTTATCATATTTCCGAGAGATGGTACTCCAGGGAGTCACAGCATGAAGTTAAGGACCTTGAAGCCAATCCCCATACATGGCCACAAACAAAGTTATAATACCACTGCTATTAATTTAGGAGATGTCAATTCTCCACAACCAAGATACAATTTTACTTTAACCAAATAAAAATAACAGTTACCCTCTTTGCTGTTGGCATGTGACTTTTTAAAGTTGAGTCTGAAAAATGATTCATTTACTGAACACCAAGCCTCCATTATTAATATAATGGGGGTGCTTGCTTTCATCTCCCATACCCAAAGATGACATATAGAATGACTCTTAGCTTCAGCCATTTATTTATAATTAAATTTTTGCTTGAAGATCTCCAGGTGTCAGATATAAGAGAGGCATACCCCAAGGAAGACCCAGACAGGGCAAATGATACAAGTCTTACCTGTCCACGTATGTGGAAATGAAAACTTCTATTGTTTGAGTCAGAAACACAACATACAGTAACTCTGCATGTTAGTATTGGATAGAAGTGGAAATTTTAAGGAATGTTTTACTATTTACTCTTTCATTATCTCTTATTTTACTGTCTTTTCTAAACCCTGCCTTGTGGAGAGGTGTATGCTCCTTCTCTGTTCCCTGTGGCTTATAGAGTTGAAAGTTGACTATGATGAATTGTACCATTTATTATTTAACAAATAAAAACTTACGATCAGGTCTGATGTAGATATATATCTAGCCAGAATAATTTTTTTAACTCCAGTAAACTCAAAGCATTGAAATATAGAAATAGTTAACAAAAACGTAGATTAATTTGATAATGCATGCTGTGTCCCAGAATCCTGCAGATTAATTTGTGATTTCTAGGTTCTTTATTATACAGAGAATTAATATGGTAGCACTGCACTCTTTTAATTCCCATTTTACAAGATGATAGGAATAAATAGCTCTTAGCTCTATGACAGTATATTTTATATAAAACTAAATAGTGCAATATATTTTATTCATGTCTTATCTCTTGGTTTTATCTGATTCCAACATAGAGTTTTTAATACAGAATAAGTGTTAAAATTATTAAGAAGAAAATATCACCCAGCAAATTCTGTGCTTTTTATGTATATCCTGAGGCCTTTTGCTATTGTGGGCATAAGTAATTGTTTTATCTCCAACTATACTTGTCAAAGAAAAGGAAATCTAAGGGATGTTGTTGCCTGTTTGTCTTTTCCTTGGGGGAGAAACGCAAGCCTTTGACTTTAAATATACCACTTTGTCTGGCTGCTCTTAGTCAAAGTACAATCAAGAGGAAACTGCATTTTCCAAAATTCCATAAATCAGAATTTCAAAGAGGAGGATTTGAAATGAGAGATGAAAGGGTATAAAATAGTAACAGCAGAGCCTTCGTAACATGGACAGCGTTATTCAGAGAGGCTAGAGAGTGAAAAAGAAGCAAGGCTCAGTGGCGACGATGGTGAACATGGATGTTCATGGCCTTGGTGGTTAGCACCCTACTCCACCCCTCAGGTGGGTGACCCGGCTGAAGGAAGTATGTTTTCCTGAGCTCAGTGTCTTTATCTAAATATGGGACAGCGTGACACCTCCCTGTAGGAATATCAGGAGACTTGCACGAGACTGACTTTGGAAAGTGTTTTGGAACTCAATACTTACCAGTTAACACACCAATAAGATTCCATGAGCATTGCCGGCTATGCTGTTAACCATGTGGAACTTGGCAATTTAAAACAAAGCAGTTAACCAGGAAGCATCCCACACTGTGAAGAACACTTCAGTATTAATTACCAAGTGAGGAGACTGAGTTTCCAAGTAATGCCTTCCCCTCAGTTCTCATAACGTCGAAGCGAGTTCTGAACCAAGGACTTCTAAGTTCTCAAAGCCCAGCCCGTGCTTGCCCATAGCTGCCTTACCGAATGTGGAGGCAGTTCCCCCAGGAAACCGCCTTGTTGTCCTAAGGAAAATTACATGATGGAGGGAAGGCCAGCTGCAGCTACATCATTGCAGCTTGTTCCCAGCACATGAAGCTCTGGGTTCCTATAAAAACAGTTGTTTGGAAAATTTTACACCTATCATATGTCCTAAAATGTGTTCTTCAGTGTTAGGAAGGTTAAATGGAGAACCTTTGTGACCATCGATGTGGGTTTTGGTTGACTCTGAAGTTATGAAATAGCCAGATCATGTAGATGCTGCCTGTGTCCTGCTGACAGTGGAAAACTGTCTCCCGTAGGCCTGTGAGCACCGCTCGAACTCAGAGATCATCTGCTGCACGACTCCTTCACTGCAACAGCTGGATCTGCAACTCCCCCTGAAGACCAAAGCCTTTTTCCTGCTAGACGGGGTCCTTTCCAAACACTTTGATCTCACTTATGTGCATAATCCTGTGTTTAAGCCTTTTGAGAAGCCAGTGGTAATCTCAATGGGCAACGAAAATGTACTAGAAATTAAGGTAAGAATTCCTTGAAATACTCCCTTAAATGAACTCGAACTGCTTTGCTGATTTCATAGTATGTGAATAGAGTCATTGTACTTGGTCATTATATCTTGTTCTACATCAGCAAATATCAAAGCACTGAAAACAAATCGTTCTGGCATAGACTAAAAGATAAGTGTAATTATGCATTGCTTTTTAATGAAACATTTAAGACCCCTTCCTTGTGTATATATTGAAAAGTAACAAATGCTGAGCATGAATCTATCAAACGGACTCCCCATGGTGCTGTCCTGATGATGTCATCCTTTCCCTCGTGTGCTTCACCTAAACATGCTTATTGGAAGATAAACAATAAGGGCCATGATGGTAAATGTGCGAGTTGGAGTTTGCTATTTTCTTATAGTTTTATATCTGGATGTAGCCAGTTCTCTCTCTCTCTCCTCTCTCTCTCTCTCTCTCTCTCTCTCTCTCTCTCTCTCTCTCTCTCTCTTTCTCTCTCCCTCTCTCTCCCCAATATGTTGTATGTGTATATGATATTTTATTAATTCTTTGATAATTTCATAAGCATATGGTGTATTTTTATCATATTTACTCTACCCAGCTCTTCCCTCTAACTCCTACCAGATACCTGCTCTCTCCTTCTCAATTTCATGTCCTCTTTTTTTTTTTAATAACCCAGCAAATCCAGTTTGTGTCTCCTATATATCCATAGACATGGGGCCATCTACTGAAATGTACTTGTAGTTGACCTACCAGGGACCACACTCTTTAAAAACTGACTTTCCCTCTCCAAAGTGCCAACATCTGTCAATGGTTGCTAGTTATGGTACAGGCTCATGTGCAGGTTTTGTGCAAGCAGCTGTGAGTTCATGAATGAACAGTCCTAACATGTCAGAAGTCATTGCCTTGTTCAAATCCTCCCTAACCTCTGACTCATACAATCTGTCTCCCCCTTCTTCCAAGATGTGCTCCTTGAAGCGTAGAGAGAAGAGGTTGAATAAATGTTCCATTTGTGGCTTAGCACTCTAATAACACTTATTTTCTGCATGTTGACCAGTTCTGAGTTTCTGCATTAACCATTATCCAATGCACAAAGAAAGTCCCTGATGAAGTCTGGGGGCTACACTAATCTATGAGTAGACGATAGGAATTTAGAGGATAGTTTGATATTATGCCTATTTAGCAAAATAATAGTAGTGGGTCCCCCCCCCC
>CABHPH010123655.1:0-25303 GCA_902168325.1 Peromyscus nudipes
GAACTTATCTTTTGTTTTATAATCATGGTGAGTTACTCTTAAGAAGAATGGCAGCATTAATCTTGGGAAGGCTTCATGTTAGATAGCGTCTCATCATTTACTCTATCCCTTAATACCCCACATGTAAAGCAACTTAGTGAGCAATTGTGGAAATGAACTATAGTCTTAGGAAAGTAAAAGTTACTGGCTTCCCAGTGGTGCTTAGAGGGCGTTCTTAGTGTGTGCAGCAGACTCCTGTTTTATCCACCACGGGCACATTTCAAAACAGAAAACTAGTCTGTCTTAAAGAACTAATTCCTCAGAGGAAACTGATACTTATGACTTTTATCCCTAAGGTGCCTACCTTACAGTGTGTCAAGTCATCCAAGAGGACTGAAGCTATTCTCAGTACAGCTTTATTGGAATGTACCTTTTTGGCAGTCCTTTTGAAAACTGTATTTCATATTCTGTATGGTCTACTTGCTGTTAAGTAAAGACACCTGACCCCTTGACCCAAACCCTTGGAAAAAAAATGGATACTTAACTGTCATTTGATGTTGTTATTGACCCGGGAGCAGTCCTGTTTAATGCAAGGCTAGTAAGCCTTTGCTCTTATCCAATGAAATTGAGGGGTTTCTTAGGGGCCTGGGTGTGGAGAGATGTCCTGTATTGCTGGTGATTGCCATGTTGAGTCCTCACAGCCAATGAGGCCTTGAGAAGGAGACTGGCAGGCATTACAGAGTAAGATATGCTCCAACAAGGCTGAAATCATTCTTTTTCCTGGCAACACTGTAGAAGGCCAGCTCGGCTAAGGCCTGGAAGATGCATAGAATCCCAGAGTCAGAAGACGGCTGAATGGAGCTGCAACCATCCCGTGCTCGGCCCACACTCTAGTGCCCATGCCAAGAGGCTGGCTGGCCCTCAAAGGCAGCACACTGTCTTGTTGTCTTCAGAGCCCCTGAAGTTCAAGGTCAGCCTTGGTGACTGGTTCTTCCTCCTTTTGGACAGAATTCTCTTTCCCTATGGTTCCTCCCTGACCTTGATTCTCTGCCCTGGAAAGAACAGAACAATGTGTTTTCTGTCTTCACATCACAGCCCCATGGGTAAAATGTTAGAGGACTCAGGTTTAGTCTGGCATGAACTTCCCAGCTCTGCTCTTTTGAACTTTCCTTATCCTTCAAGGCTCTGTTCATTGGTTGTTTCAGAAGATAAAAACTAATTGAACATCCCTTTGCCCTCTGTCACAGCACCATCCCAGTTTCCCAGCATCCTCAGTCATTGTCCGACTTCCTGGCTGGTTGGTAAGCCGGATCTGGAGCGATACCTCATTAGAATTTAGGACTTCCATGAGCAGCTATTAAGTGCCACTGGTTGCCACAGTGAAACAGACTATAGGGTAGAGTGTAGATCCAGGTTCTAGCCCCTACCATAGCAGAAGCAACCTAAATACACCAATCTGGAAACCTATCCCAAAACATAAGTTGGGGTCATTTCTCAGGCATAAAACATCCGTGCCGATGGTTCCTGGGTGAGGGCCCTTGTTCTCCATGACATTCTTCAGGTAGCCAGGTTTTTGGAGCCCCTGCTCGCTTGGGCAGCTTCTGTCCCCATGAGCAGGAAGAGAGGGAAATGGCATGATGCAGGGGTGTAGGAACCAGTGGTTGTGCCTCACCTGTTCCACACACTTCCACTTACATCCCGTTGTGTGGGCCTCCTTCATGTGGCCACCCCAGCTGTCTACAGAACAGAGGACCATTTGCGGCTGTGAGCCCAGGAGAGCAGAGCAAAGTGTTGTTGAACACCTAGCAGTCTCCACCTCAGCATACTCGGATAAATGTAAACAATATTACTGCTTTCCTGACAAATACAGTTTCGTCACAAACAGGTTTTATTCTATAATTGGAATATGCCAAAAATTCCCACAGAATCCTGGAGAGAGTTGGTTTAGTTGGAGGATTTAAAATTTTTTTTCTTGATTCATAATGTTTTAAATGAGGAGAATCACAATTTCAAACACAGCTTGGTTTTTTTTTTTTTAAATAAAGTATTTTAAGTAGATTTAAAATCCATTTCCATTGAAACGTAAATGCTGTCAGTGGTAGGCAGTTTCCCAGTCTGGGATTAACTTCATCTTTGGTAGTGGTCCCTATAATGTCCCCTTACCCAATGGGCCAACCTGGGGTCATCCATCACATCATCCTTCCCTAGACGGTGCCTGGGTAAAGGTGGAAGCTGCTGTTTAAGAATGACCTTGGTGGCACGCATCTTGGTTCTTCCCACCCATGAGTCTCTGTGAGAGTTGGTACAAGGCTGATGGGCTACTGTTATCCCCGGAGGTCTTGATGTACACCTGGTCCCTTTTGATGCTCCTGAAGACTTTGATGACTGGTACTCCTGACGTCTGGGGTCCTGGCCCACCAGCTTCAGCCAGAAACTGTTCTGTGTTCTGATATTTCATTAAGTCTCTGGTTTCTTTAGTCTCAATCTCTTTTGTGTCTTGGCTGCTTCTTGGACACCTGGGATGCATCGAAACTGGCCCCTTCCTTAATGGTTGCCAGGTTACCACGGAGGGGTTGTGAAGCCTCCAATTTCTAGGCTCTGATGATTGGGCAGGTCCAGGAACTTTTTAAAACAAACGGTATGGAATGTCTGACATTTACAGATTTTTGTATTAGTGTATGTCCATATGAAAGACATAGTGAGAGACTGTCCTAGGTAAGAAGCTGAAGGTCAAGTCCCATTAGCTCCTGGGGAACATAACTCTGAGCATGCCTTTCTACCTGCAACACCTTGAGGGATTTTGTTGTCTTCTGAAGACTTATTTCATCTGCTTACGTGTGTTTGTGTGAGTGTATGTGCACGCATGTGTGTGGATGTGTATCCATATGTACATGTGGAGGCTAGAAAAGGGTATCAGATCCCATGGAACTAGAATTACATCATAGGGATGACCAGTTTGTGACACAGGCCCAGCATATGAACTCTGGTTCTCATGATTATATAGCAAGCACTCTTAGCCACTAAAAGCCATCTCTGCAGCCCCTACCTCAAGTTTTGACTCTGAAGGGACAATATTTCATGTCAGCCCCAACAGCAGTTCAGTGCTGCCTCAGACTCTACAAGATCCAGGGATACAATCCCCAATAAGATTGCCTGTAACTTCAGATACCAGCCATACTTTGGGAGGCCCAAGGGCCCCATGCCTTCTTCTGATTGGCTTAGAGGCTTCCATGAGCTCTTCAGATTCTTTGTTTACTAGAGTGGCTTGCAGAACTCGGGAAAATACGCCTGCAGCTCTAGTTTAATGACGATGTATGAGGACCAAATGAAGACAGGCAGATTTTCCTCACCTTTACGTGTATATTTAAGGTGCCTCAGTCTCCCACCACATCAGTGGGTACTTCAAACAGGAAGTCCACGGACCTTCAGTGGTCAGGGTGTGTGTATTAATCAGGGTTCTCTAGAGTCATAGAACTAATGGTATTATGGTATGAATCTCTCTCCCTCTCTCTCTCTCTCTCTCTCTATATATATATATATATATTGATTGATTGATTGATTGATTGATTGATTGATTGGACTGACTTACAGGCTGCAGTCCAGCAATGGCTAGTTGTGAATGGAAAGTCCAAGAATCTAGTAGCTGCTCTGTCTTAGCTGGTATTCTATATGTGCTGGAATCCTGAAGAAGTAGGCTCCAATGCCAGTGAAGGAATGGATGTACTGACAAGGTGAGGGCAAGCAGGTGAAGAAGGAAACTTTCCTTCTTCCATTGTCCCTATATAGGCTTTTAGCAGAAGGTGTGGCCCAGATTAAATGTGTGCCTTTCAGCCTCAAGGTCTGGATGAAAGGCATGTTGTCTTCTTGCCTCAAGAGCTGGATCACAAGTGTGCCCTCCATTTCTGGATTGTAATTCATTCCAGATACAGTCAAGATGACAGCCAAGAATAGCCATCACAGTGTATAGTAGAGCTTCATTAAGTGGATGTGATTGATGAAACCATTGGCCAATGACTGACTTCAGTCTCCAAGCTCTTTGGCCTCTCTGGAGATCAGGCTGAATGTTATGGTTCGAGTGTGATATGTCATTCCAAAAGCCTGTGTATTGAAGACTTAGTCCCCAGCTGGTAGAGTCATCCATTGAGAGGCCATTGTAACATGAGGTCTTTTATTTCACCAGTGTATTAATCCACTGATGGGTTCATAAAATGGCATTATTGGGAGCTGGTGGTAGCTAAGGTCTAACCAGAGGAAAGATGGTTAACAAAGTATGCCTTGTCCTCAGCATCTTTCTGTCTCACCCTCTGCTTCCTTGTTGCCATGAGGCAAGCAACTGTGTTGCACCACACCCTTCCACCAGATTACTGGCCCAGAAACAACAGCCAAGTAACCAGGATCTGAAATCTTTGACATTGTGAGCCAGAGTAAGCCTTTCTTCCTTCAAACGTTCTGATATGTGTCCCAGCACAGAGAAACCAGCTAACATATAAGCCAAGGTTCCAACACATTGTTGATCTTCTGTGACCAACTCTAACCAAAGCTCCCCAGAAGTCGCATAGTAAAGATACTTCTGTCACTTGGGAAATGCCAAGGATGTAGATGCTCCAGGCTAGGAACCTAGAGGTAAATGAGCAAAAATATCCAGCAGGTAGCACTGTCTTAAGGCCTGACTCTTAAGCTAGCCCCGAGGCCACGCCCTAGGGGCTGGTACTTCAAGGTCATATAGGTGGAACAGATACCCACTACACCTGACCTCTGCCTCTCTCATGGAAGGAGGCTCTCCATCTTACCTTCCTCTCATACAGTAACTTCCTGGGAGAGTGCTCCGTGCTGGGTCTCTAGTGCCATTCTGAGTAGTCCCCTTTACCTACCCTGCCATCTGTGGTTTGGGGTGGGCCTTTGGAACTGAAGGAATTCTGTAATGGGACACAAAGGGTTTGCTTCTTGATGAGCATAAACGAACCAAGAGACAAAGGAGTGGGGAGGGGCTCAGTACTGCACCGTTGAGGACTCCACTGGGGTTAATTTTCAAAGTAGAACCTTCGGAACAAAGAAAGCAGTGGCTTTGATGGGGGAAATCTATTCATAGGGGTAGACATCACCATGTGTAGAGACACAAACACTTCTGAGCATGCTAGGTTTGAGGTCATTTACATGTTCAAATAAAAGAAAGGTGGTGGGCACATTCTAGAACATGTTCAGTTCAGGGTCATCACCACATGTTTAAGAAAAGATGATGCATACAAAGAGAGAATTTAGTGTGATTCTGAGCACGCTTTTCCCCAGGTCACCTAAATTAAATGACTTGATGGTTTGGGCTGTTTCCTTCTAAGATTCTCGAAGAACCTATATTAGTAACTGTTTTGTTGTTGTTGTTGATGATGATGATGATGATGATGATGATGTTGATGATGTTGATGATGATGATGAAAACACCTGATAGAAGCAGCCTAAGGGAGGAGAGGTTTATTCAGGCTCAGAGTTCAGGAGGTATGGTCCATCCTGGTGGAGGATACTACTGCTAGGTTGAATTTAGCTGCAACAGCTGGGCTTGCAGCAGGTCGCATCCCATGGCAATCCAGAAGCAGAGAGCTCCAGCAGAGCAGAGATGGGATAGCCTTGAAACTTGAGACTCTGGCAATCTACATCAGCCAACTAGGCTGTCTCAAAGGTTCCAGATTCCCATCACCTGTAGACCACACATGTCCCCATGTAAGAAACATTCACATTAAGACAGTATCAGTCTTAGCTGAAGCAAAAAAGCAATACTACTTTGAAGGCATGTGTTTTCAAAGGCCAGCAGCCCACACCAGCTATTTCACAGCCCTTGTGAAGGCCTGCCTCCCCTAATGACTAACAACTTCTCCCTCCTGGAGAAGCCTGGTTGGCGGTAGTGTATACTGATGGGCTCCTACTGCTGGTTTGCAAAGCAAAGGCATTATTTGCCTCTGTGCACTGACCTTATCCTCATTGTTTTGTAAGACAATGGATCTCCTTCTTGCACAGGGGATGGTGCGTCTAGAATGTGTGGAAAGGCATATTAATGTGACTAAACAACTGAGTATTTGGTTGCTTCTTCAGGGTGTACTCAAGATGTGAACAGTGCCGCATCAGACAGTAAACTTGCACGTGTCTATGTGTGCTCATGATATAATTGATGTCTTGATAATTTCTTGAAAAAAGTATGTATCTTATGTGTGAGAGCAGGCATTCCATTTACCGTATTGGCAGAGACTGGTGATGAGGCAGTGGATAGGTCAGGGCTTTTCATTTGACTTCAGCCATGTGTGTTTCACCAGAGATGTGTCTGGCATTGTAATGCAGACATTGTTCTGGAGGACAGGGACTTGGTCAAGTTGGGGTTACTGCTAAAGGGTGAGCTAACGGTGATTTCTGGAAGGCTTTGCTCTGCTCTTCCTGTCCTTTTGGTCTTTCTGCCAACTTCAGAATCCTTCCCTTCCTTAAAATGCTTCGTGATAACCTGGAATTTGTTTAATTGCTGAGTTGAGTGATTTTTGCCCCCCAGCACTTGGAGATAATTGGAATGTGATGTAGATTATATGCTCTGTATAATATGTAATTACAGCTGGGTGGAGACAACAAATTTTGGGAAGCATACCTTTGTCACACAGTGGATTTGATGTCTTGAAAATATAGTCTTGAAAAGTCCCTTTTACCTGACCCTGAAATGCACCCCCTTTCCTGCCCAATAGTCTGTTTCAGTACTCTCCCCCTCCATTCCCCCACCTACCCTGGCACAAGGGAATCTCCCAGGAATCTAAACGGATGACCCCAGCTAAGACTCCTAGAAATAACAGATATGTAGCCTGAACTGGCCATCTCCTGTGACCAGATTGGTGTCTAGCCCAACTGTCATCAGGGAGGCGTCATCCAGCAACTGATGGGAACAGATGCAGACCCACAGCCAAACGTTAGGCCAAGTTAGGGGAATCCTGCAGAAGAGGAGAAAGGATTATAGGAGCCAGAGGGGCCAAGGACACCACAAGAAAACTCACAGAATCAACTAACCTGGGCTCATAGGGGCTCACAGAGACTGAACCAACAACCATGGAGTCTGCATGGGACTGACCTAGGCAGTCTGCATATATGTTACAGTTGTATAGCTTGGTTCTTTTGTGGGACTCCTAACAGCGGGAACAGGAGCTGTCTCTGACTCTTTGACAGGCTTTTGAGACCCTACTCCTCATACTGGGTCACCTTGACCAGCCTTAATATATGGGGTGGTGCTTAGACTTCCTGTAACTTGATAAGCCATGTTCTGTTGATACCTGGGAGACCTGTCCTTTCCTAAACAGAAACCAAGGAGGAGTCAATTAGGAGAGTGGGAAAAGAGGGGGGTTGGGGGGAGAGGAGGGAAGGAAAACTATGACCCAGATGTTAAATAAATCAATAAATAAATTTATTAATTTTTTTTTAAGTCCCACTTAACAGGTTGGAGATTTATCTCAGTAACAGACCGCTTGCCCAGCAAGTGTGAGGCCCTGGGCTTGGTCTGGGGGTAGAATGAGGTGGGGGCGGGGGAGGTTAAAAAATTTGGTGTGAAATCCACAAAGAATCAATAAAAAGTTAAATTGGGGGAAAAAAAGAAAAGTCCCACTTAACTTGCTTCGTATGCCTGCGCACTTCCCAGGGCATCGCCTGTTTGCTGTGGGGTCTTTATAACTCTGTGGATGAAGCTGTCTACACAGGCTCCTGGCACTGAAGGAAAATGCCCTTGGTTTTGTCATGATGCCCTGAGTAGTTAGACCCCAATAAGTACATTGTAATGTGATGTCGATGCGGCCAGTTGGTAACAGAGGTGTTGTCAGATCCAGAAAATTTCAAATGGAGCTTCTCAAGAGGAAAGGAGAACCCACAGCTTTCCTTTTTCTTGATAAATCTGCTACCAGATGAGAATAGGAGCTTCTCGTGATTTTTGTGCCCAGAGGGGGGTCCCCATGATCACATCTGCTGCCCGTGAAGAGGTCTTTGAGAGCGTTCTTTCCCCAAAGCCTGGTATAAAAGAAAGAAAATGAAGGACTCTTCAGACAGATAACAGTGGAGCATAATCAGTACATCAGATGTAAACCTCTCCGTGGAATTCACTCTGGCATTTTAAAAGCCCTATGGTGCCAGCCAACATGCAAACACAGACAGGACAGATCCCTGTACTTGGCCACTCAACACAGGCTGCCAAGGTTCCAAACTCTAGAAGGGAGAAGGTGGGACGTGTCCCTGAAGATTTCAGTCATAAAGTACCAGAAAAAAATACATGCACAAAGCAGGGTGGGTGGTGAAGCACGCCTTCAATCCCAGCACTCAGGAGGCCAAGGCAGGCGAGTCTCTATGAGTTCAAGGCCGCTGGTCTACGGAGCAAGTTCCAGGACAGGGCTACAGCGAGAAACTGTGTCTCAAAAAACTTAAAAAAACAAAAAACAAAACAAACAAACAAACAAACAAATTAGCAAAAACATACAGAAAGCTAAGAGGTTGGGGATTTCAAATTTCGTATTTGGAATTCTGCTGAAATACATCAGAAGTAATAAAAGCTCCCAGGTATGACGAGGTAGGCTGTGAACTCTTCTCTCTGGCAGTACTTGAAACAAGATAACATCTCTGTTTGGGCTGGATGAAGTATGATCCACTCCAAATCAGAGACAGTCTGGAGTCTCTTAGCTATATTTTGGCTGAGAACATCTGTGATTCTGGGAAATGCAATTTTTTCCTCTAAAAATATTTTATCTTATGCTAGTAAGATTTCCTGGATACTTTATCTAAAGCATAATGTAGACATATATAACACTTTTAATATTTCCCTACTTTTGTTTGTTACTTTAAATAATCTCCTTTATTTTGTTTTTAAGATACAAGACTTAAAAGAATTGACCTTTTACTTTTTTTTTAATGCCATTTAAGTTTTAAAATTAGGTCATCCAATTTACTGGGGCAGAATTTTCTAGCAAGCTGCATTTCCGTTTTTATACACAAGGGAGAGCTACGGCCCTAGAAAATAGATTTAGACTTCACCACATTCCAGGTTCTGCTTTAGGATGGAAGTCCTGAACTAATTAATGGCGCTAAGAGTCATGAATTGTTTGGGGGAAATATTTGACAATAGTTAAGGAATTTTAATAACTTCCAACAGCTTTTATTTTCTATCTGCTGGCCAGATTGCTCGAACCAGCCATTTGACCCCAGTATGTTTCCCTTTGTTAGAATTCAGCAGGGTAAGTTCAGCAGAAGGAATAGTCCTCAGAGGGCCGACCAAAATAAATACTAAAGGTTGAGAGGTGGGAGAGACTGTGGTGAATGATTGATTTTATTATTTTTTTTTATCCTTAATGTCTAGGATTTCTGGACTTGAATTTTATTGTTAGAAATCAGGACTTAGCTCCCAAATCAAACTCAGTCATCAAAAATAACGGTGGAAAATTGCCCTGGCCCTACAGGTACAAAGGAGACCCAGTAAGTTCAGATTCTCTTGAGATGGAGGGAAAAATCCCATTTATTCCTGTAGAGAAAGAAAAAAAAATGGAAACGTGTCTATTTTTTTCCAAATCAAGATTTAGTGTTTAATCTTGTTGTATTTTTTTTTATTTATTTAAAATGAATAAGGTGAGATGACCAAAGTCTTCACCTTAGAGACGGCAGATGTCTGAGTTTGAGGCCAGCCTCATCTATACAGCAAGTTCCAGGCCAGTCAACGCAGCATAGTAAGACTTTGTCTCAAACAAAACAAAACAAAAAACAAACAAATCCCCATATAACCCAAACAAACTAATAAATAGTCTTCATCCTTGATAAGGGTTGGGGCCAGCACTGTGTAGGGAGAGTAAATTGGGGCAGGGTGACTCCATTTTCCCTGTGTCTAAGTGTCTGGATGGGCTGAGATAAGCTGCCACTTAATGCCACTTTCCTTGAGGAGCTGAGAACATAAGTCATGAGATCTGCCAAGGGTTTAATTCCACCTCATGACCCAGGTACCCTTTGAACTTCTGGGAGCTTTCTTGGTTCTTTTTTTATAACATGATCCATGGAGAGGTAGTCTATGTTTGAATGTGTATTACACAGGATCCTGAAGTAGAAGAGTTTGCTTGTAAGAAAAACATTTAAGTGTTTCGGAGAAAGCCCTAACACGTAATAGAAGAGAACAATTCTGTTGTGTGTCCTGAAGACAAGGTTTAGGGTGACAGGCGAAAGGTTAGAGTAAGGGACTCCTCCTCCTCCTCCTCCTCCTCCTCCTCCTCCTCCTCCTCCTCCTCACTGATGGGATGGAACAGGATAGCAGTGGCGTGTCTGCTTACTGAAGGTGTGACAGACAGCATCTGGCGACAGACTTACCCAACTCAAGCCAGCCAACCTACATTCACCCAGCTGTTAACTAGCTCTATCTAGTTTTCTCCCAACTGTTTGCCACCCTATACTGACTCGGCCAATGATGATCTTTACTTCTGGTTTCTCCTTGGCCCATGCTTACAGAAAGAATATGGGGGGTAGCAGCCATAGATTGTGGGCCCTGGACTGCCATGCCTACCTATATTAAGTGGTCTTTGACACGCCTTTCCCAGTGTGAGGATGGCAAGGAAAACTTGGCTTCCTTCCTGCAGGAAACGGCAGAAGTCAGAACCTGCATGTATTGCAGACAGTTCTCAGACTTCAAGCCCCCAGAACTGCAAAAAGTCCATGTATGCTATCTGTAAGCTCTTATTTTGTGGTCTCCAAAAGAAAAAAGGAAAAAATCAGGAGCAATACTAAGAAAGCAGTTGAGTGTAGGCACCGGCTTATGATTGTGGAAGCTCAGACTCCTGTGAGGTGCTGGCTATCTGCTACGACACAGGACAGCCAGTGATGTGGCTTAGTCCAAATCTGACACTCCAAGCACCAGAGTAGGAACATTGCTGATGTGAGTCCTGGACTCCAGAGGCCTGAGATTCAGCAATCCGGTACCCAGTGTCCAGGGGCAGAAGATGAATTGCATGGCTGGAAAAGAGAATTCCCATTTTCTCTTGCCTCCTTTTCTCCGATGGCCCTTGGAAGATTGGATAGAGAGCGTCACATTGGTGGTTTTACTGATGGAAAAGCTTATTGCTTATTTCAGAAACACCGTCACAAACGTGCTCCCGAATATTCATCGCCAACCATGTGAACATCCTTCTGTGCTCTCAGGTTGACATACCATCACGTTAGTGTGACCCCTGCCCGCTCCCCGGGCTGCCCCATCCCTGCCTGGTACTCTGTTATTCCGACTCAAACTAAGATGTGGGTCATCTGCAGCTATGATGTGCGGAGCCTTTCCATTCATTGTCTAAAGAAAACCTCCAGAGTCGCAGGAAGCTGTGGTTGCTTTGCTGCTGTTTATCGTGATTTTTTTTTTTAAATAATGATCCCCTCCTGCTTTGTCATCCATGAGCAAATGAACAAGAACTGTATAAAAGCAGATTCACAACGATCGCGTACTGAAGATGGATTCCGTTGAGCCGGAGATGTATTTGGATGTGGGCAGTGTGTTAAGTTGTTAACTCTCACAGTCACAGCTGGGCAGATTTATTAATGCAATTAAGAGCCGGACTTGAGAGGTGCTCCTAGCAAGGATATTGTAAGTTAGCCACCTGCAAGGGCTGGTAAAGAATGGATCTTCAAGCATACGTACAGCAAGCGAGAATTGACAGGGACGAAAAGATAGGTTTGTAACTGTTCAGGAAACGAGCAGGCTTTAAAGAATATGTATTCTGCATGATGCTAGCACGTCAGTGTCACCCCTCTGGGAATGGTATCTAAGTATCCCTGCCTGCAGTTCAGACTGGTAGAGAAGGAAAGGGCTGCTGTCTCTTAGGTCTGGGTTTGTCTTCCTGCTGCTGTTGGGAGACTCCACCCTTCCCAACAGCAATGTGTGTCACCTGTCAGCGCTGTTTGGCCTTGAGGGAAGGAGAAATACAGCCCACACATTCGCTGACAAAAGAAACGGAAGCTCAAGTGCAGAGTAATGAAGACTGGAGCTTGTGACATCTTCAGACTCTCTCTTTGTTCAAGTTGCCCAGAGGATTCAGAAGGAACCTTCTAGAAAGAATATGTACTCCGAACACCCCACCTGCATCCCCCCACACCCCATTGTAGCTAGCCATTGGGGAATGGAACCCAGATACTCGTACATGATCTGTAAGGCCATGGCCTTCTGCTCCTTTACTCTTCAGCAGCTGGTCCACAGGACTGTCCTTCTGGTCCTCCACGCCTTCCTTCCCAGATCTTCACTCCTTGTCCAGATGAGCTCTGCAGAGACCCCCTCCTGGCCCTCCTTGCTGAATGGTGCTTGTTACTGTCCCTGCCTAAAGGATACATTCCTCTTCTCCCCTATCAGTCCTGAGCTCCGGGGACAGCCTGGTGTATCCCAAACTGGAGCAGCACCACCCTCATAGCAAGCACTTAATAAATGTGTGAATACGTGGATGTGGCGCAGGCAGTGAGGAGAGGAGGTTTGGCTGCAGCTCTTATCCTTTTGGCAAAGCCAGTAGAATGATGTGTTTTCTTTCTGCTAATGCAAGTCAGGGTAGACAGACACTGCCACCGTCTCTCCAATGAGATCCTAGTGATCCACGCCTTCTTTTGACACAGAAGTGCCCTTGCACTTTTCAAAAATGTGAAGGCTCCAATATCCTTTCAGAAAGCATGGATGGGAATGATTTAAAAATGCATGTGAAGTACAATCAATCATTGCTTCTGCCTAGCTACATTCTAGAAATCCTACTAGATTCTCCACCAGCTGCCTTCTAACTTGAACTCCTTCTCAGCAAAAGCTGGATTCATCTCAGCTACCTTAAAACTAAAAACACTGAGTACTAAATGAACTGAATACTCCTCTTTTCATTTTCTGCAAGCGTCACGTATGAGTGTGCGGATTTGAAGTGTAACACCATGATGCTTTCTATATGGCTTCCTCCCTCTTTCCCACTAGAGAATGAATTGTCGGAATCAAGGAAATCCACGGACAGGACCATGACATTTTGCTTTAGACAAAGCTTGATTTTTGTACCGCTGTCCCTGATGAAATATAATACTGAAGGTCACCATGCTGCTCCGAGCGAGCCCATCACAGAAATCACATTCCTAACATGTGTGATACTGTGGTTATTTTTTTCTTTTCAAGATTAACTTGCATTTGAACCTTGTAGAATCTTTTTACAAAGACTGTTTTAAAAATTGATCCTGTGGAGACTGCTAGTGCCTCTTCCTCTACTCTGCTGTGGCTTCTGATGGCACAGTGGAGCAATGTGGGCCACACAGCTGGCTCACTGTGTGATAGATAAATAGATCTTCACTGCCTAGTGACTCAGTTTCCCTGTCTGTACACTGGAGTCATGAAATGGGGGTAGGGGTAGACAGAACCCTTCCATCCTGCCTTGTGATTTTTCAGCGTTGCCTTTGGTGACCACAGGAGGGATGATCCAGGCTTGTCCTGGGCCACCTCCAATCCTGTGAGACTCAGTTCTCAGGGACTAAGACTCAGAGATGTTTCTTGGTTATTGTTGTTCTTCTTGACCATGTAGAGTTGACAAGGGTGCTCTGTTGTGACTGTGGACTTAGTAACTGATCCCCTGTGTAGACTTCAGAGACATCCTGGTTATGATATGCATGGCATTTGCAGAAGGGAGACCAGTCCTGTATTGTGATGGATCATGATTGGTTAAGGTGCCAACAGGGTAGAACATGGTGAAGTGGGCAGCTGCTGCCACAGGGGCCACTCCTTGCAGGGAGTTGGAACTTCATCAGTTCTGTGTAGATCAAGAACTGGGATTGTCCAGCCCACCCAGCCGCCCTTTTGATTCCTTGTCCACTACTGCCTAGTAGAGCATATACAAGATGTTAAGTAGATCTATTGTATTCATCAAAAACATCAAGTTGTCCCCTGGCTTATCAAGATCAAATCCATTCGCATTCACAAAAAAATCAGTACTTTAGTGTCATGGTGCACACAACCCTGACAGAATCAAGCAATCACAGATCAAAATGCTTTTTTTAAAATATATATATATATAATCTGTACTGAACATAGGTATTTGTCATTATTCCCTAAATAACGTGTTACAACAATCATTTACATAGCATTTGCATCATATTAGAGAATATAAGTGAGTAGATTGACCCAAGAGATGATTTTAGGCTCTAAGAGGGTGTGCCTTACTTATGTATGAATGCTGTGTTGTTTATGTAAGAGACTTGAGCATGTCCTAGTCTTTAAAAACCAAACAAACCAGCAGGAGTAGAATACAGGAGAGTGGAAGAAAGAATAGAATCTCACTGACCTTTGTGTAGATTGGAGAAAGAGCCAAGGGAAAATCCTATTAAAAGGCCATTTGGGTGGCATTGCATCCAGGGTTGTTCTCAACCTCCTGAGGATCTGCACTTGGCAGTAGCCCCAGTCGGCTTCACCTGAGGTGCCCATCCAGCCTCATCCTGTTGGTGGCATTTACCAGGAGAAAGCTTGTTTTACAGGCCCTTGGTGCCAGCAGACTACCTTTTATATTTAGGGCCGCTGAAGGATAGGTAGCAGCATGCCTTCCCATGCTGGAAAAAGACTTCTCTTCCTGCCCCTGAATAGGGCTTTGATGTCTCACAGGATGTCTGTCCTTCCTTCAAAATGCTTTTGGCTTCTGTTGTGTTATATAGTTGGTGAGTTTGTTCTGGTTTGTCTGTTTCTAAGTGTTAGAAAGTGGGCAAAACATACCCAATTCTCCCTAAGACTAAATTCTTAACCAAAACTCATTCCCATAGATATTTTTTTAGCTTTTGTTGTTTTGTTTGTTTCTTTGTTTGTTGAGATGGGGTCTATGTAGTCTTGGCTGTCCAAGGGCTCCCTATGTAGACCAAGTTCTCCTTCAACTCACAGAGATCCACCCGCTTCTGCCTTCAGAATGCTAGAATTAAAGGTGTGTGTGTGTGTGTGTGTGTGTGTGTGTGTGTGTTTAAGTGCTCTATCACTGATCCACACCCCCAGCCCACAGGACTGCTTTTGAGTCCAATCAGGCTCATTCTCATGGTTCTTTTCCTGCCTACCTTTCTCTGTGTCAGACAGTGCCAGGCTGGATGCTGTAAATCCATGCCACCATTTAATCACCAGAAGACTTGGAATCCATATGATTTCTCCCATTTGTCAGATGAAGACCCATACCTCACAGGCCTGGAGCAGGGTTCAGGATTTTACCTCTTCTTCATGACAGGTGTATCTGTGCTGAGTGAATGTTCAATGTTGAATCTGCTGGCCTTTCTATTTTGATAATGCACATCTAAGTTTTGTAAAAGTGAAGCAATTCCCACCCCTGTTGATGACCACCTGGTCATTGTGTTCTGCCCTCCTGTTGGAAAAGCAGAGCTTGAAGCAGATGGTTGTGAAAACCTTGGTGGTATCAGCCTAGAGAGCATCAAGGGAGCCTCCGGGGTGAATATGAGGCCTCTGCGCACTGTTAGCTCGGTCACAGAGAGGCTCCTGTGTGGATTTCTTTCTGCTAAGCAGTTGGACTCTGGGCTTTTTATACCTGTAGGTCAGTGTCTCCACCGTGGTTTGGTTTGGTTTGGTTTCTGGGGAGCTCAGCCTTTACCCGCCCTCCGCTGTGCCTTGTTCAGTCATGACACAGACACTACACTGCCTTTGAACTGAGGGCTTCATTACCTCTCAGCGTTGCCGGTTGGGCTGGATTTTTTTTTTTATGTTGTTCCACTCTTAAAGCTAAAACAGGACAGGAAGATTGTATGAGTACCTGTTAAAATAACCACAGTCAAACAGGATAGATAGTGGCAGGGCAGACTAAAACCATGGGTGTAACAGGTCTGTTGCGAAATATTTGTTTACACTATAAAGATGTGTCTGCCAAAGGCGCCTTCTGATTGGTTTGATAAAAAGCTAAATGGCCAATAGCTAGACAGGAGAGACTAGGGGACTTCTGGGCAGAGAGAGAGAAACTGGGAGGAGGAATCTAGGCTCGTGATTTCACCAGCCGACTTGGAGCAAGCTGGATGTGCTGTACTAAGAAGAGGTAACCAAGCCACATGGCAGAATGTAGATTTAAAAAAAAAAAAGTGTTAATTAAATTATAAGAGCTAATTGGGGCCAGGTGGTAGTGGCACACACCTTTAATCCCAGCACTTAGGAGGCAGAGCCAGGCAGATCTCTGAGTTCAAGGCCAGCCTGGTCTACGGAGTGAGATCCAGGATAGGCACCAAAACTACACAAAGAAAAAAAGAGCTAGTTGGGGAAAAGCCTAAGCTAAGGCCAAGCTTTCATAATTAATAAGTCTCTGGGTTATTATTTGCAGGCTAGTGGTCCGAAGATAGTCTGACAAGAAAACTTGCTACATGGGTCTTTCTTTAGATTGCTGGCTCCCGAATAATGACTTGGAGACTTCTTATGAAGTATGAAAGCGTGGCCTTGGTTTAGGCTTGTTCCCTACTAGCTCTTAAAATGTAAATTTACCCGTTTATATTAATCTACATTCTGCCATGTGGCTTGTTAACTCTTCTCGGTACTGTATGTTCAACTTCCTCTGCATCTTGCTGGCAAATCCCCATCTCTCAAGTTCTTACTAGAGTTCCTATCTCTCCCCAGAAGTCCTACCTAGCCTCTCCTGCCTAGCTATTGACCATTCTGCTCTTTATTAAACCAATCAGAAGGTGCCTTAGGCAGAGGAGGTTAAACAGAGAGACATCTTCACAGCGTACAGAAAGATTATCCCACAACACCTGGGTCCTCTCTTGCCCAGTTTATCTGGCTTGTTTTCGTTCCTCATGCTTTGGGCACCCTTTGAATGAATCATCAAAGCCTGGACTTCTTGGAAAGTCCCTTGTTGCAAGAAAGCAGAGGAGTAAACAAAGACTTATTATTTCAGCAAAGTGGTAAGCAAGGCATCAATCTCAGTGCTGATGGAGGCTGATTTGATTAAAACGACTCTTTAAAAAGTTTTTCCTCATGCCTGGAGAGATGGCTCAGTGGTTAAGAGTACTGGCTGCTCTTTCAAAGGTCCTGTGTTCATTTCCCAGCAACCACATGGTGGCTCACAACCATCTACAATGGGATCTGATGCCCTCTTCTGTCATTCAGGCATACATGCAAATAGAGCACGAATATATAACAAATATATAAATAAATCAATTTTTTTTTAAAGAAAAGGTTTTCCTGATAAGAGACTTAGCCTGGATTTCAAAACAAAATAAACTGTTGACAACCAGAATTAAACCAACTTTATGAGACTGCTTATGTCATGAAAGTTTTGTGGAAAGAGGGTCCAGGTCGCATGTGGAGATAATGATATTTTAGCCCTTGAGAGGTGTGTATGATTTAGATAGCAAAGAAGGATTTGGAGTAGACTTCTAGGCTCACAGAAACCCATGGAGGCTTGGAAAGATGAGATTCCTCTCAGCTGGGATCCCATGTGTTGGAAACACAGAGTTTTTCTGGGACAAGTTAAGAGGGGGAGCTAGGATGGGTTCAGCCCCTAGAAGCTCTGCTTAACCAGAGACTATGGGTTTTCTTCTGGTCTGCAGGAAGAATTCAGAGCCAAAGCATGTTTTATTTAGATGGGAGAATGGATGTGCTCATCCTCTTAGGTGGACACAGAACTGTGTACAATGTCAAGGTGTATTTATTAAAAGCAGGGAATAGAGCACTGGCTGCTCTTTCAGGGGTCCTGTGTTCAATTCCCAGTAACCCACTTGCTCAAAACAGAGGGCATTTTCCAGGGCAAAGGTGCTACAGAGGAGAGGTTTGTATGTCATTTCACAGGCCACCTGTAGGATAGCGGTAGGATAGAGAAGCCTCCAGGCTGGACAGTGGAGGGCATAATGCTCCCAGGGATGAGTCAGAAAGATCCACAAAGACAAATACTGGCTTGGCTGATGGGAAAATGATAAAATTCATTTCGAGTGCCAGGTAGGACAGTAGAAATTCCAGTTGGTAACTCCAAAAAGAAATACAGGTGACACAGATTTTGATCAAACAGGATCTCTTCAAGAGATTTATTCTTTCTTTCTATCTATGTATTTATGTATCTCTATCTATCTATCTATCTATCTATCTATCTATCTATCTATCTATCTATCCAAAGAATTGGGGGACATGCTCAGACACCTCCAGTAGTAGTTAGAGTTAGTGGCTGCTTAAAAGACACTCGAATATTGAATATTATGGATTTTTTTTTCCAATCTACTCAGGAGCTCTCCTATTCAGGAGCAGCCAGATTACCAGCCTTCCCAGGTAGATTGATGCATATAGTTTCCACTCTGCTAGGACCCTTCTTTGACAGCAAATTCTCTCAGGGTCAGCAAGAGCCTCCCTGAGGACTGATGAAGGACATGGCCTCCTTAATGGTGTCTGCTCTGATCTTCGAGCCACTGGGCACATATGCCTGAACGTTTATAGTCCATGGTGGAAAAGAGCCAGAGAAATGTGTATAGGGTGGGGGGTTGGGGGAGAGCCACACTGTCAGAGCAAGCACCTGGGAAGGTGAGAAAAGATGAATGAGGTCCAGCAGGGTATCCCAGACTTACTGATGCAGATGAAGGGTTGCCTTAGAAACTCAGGTGCATCCTATTGCCATGTTGTTCTGAGGGAGACCGAGGTCCCCTTTGGGTCTCCTGACTAGAATACTTTGCAGTCTTTCCTGCAGAAATAATAGCCGTAATGTGTTGCTTAGGATTCCCAGCTTGGGTGTTTTTAGAGCAAGTGAGAAACTGACGCTATCAAAGCGTACTGAGTACAGATAGCGTACTGAGTACAGACTCTTCCCCAATTCTAACAGTTCAGCCTCGCCTGATCCAATGCCAATGTTACTTATAAAGAAATACACCTCTTTTGGAATCTGTGAGTGTGTGTTCACTTTTTAGAAATAAGAATCTTATTTTTTTTTATTCATTACTGTTACATGTATGTATGATGTATGGGGGTACGTATATGCCATGGCATGTGTGCAGAGGTCAGAGAACAACTCCATGGAGTTATTTCTCTCCTCCGATCCTCATGTGGGATCCCGAGTAGACCTTAGGTCATCAGACTTTGAGGCAAACAGTTTTGCCATCTTGCCAGCCCAAGAACCTTATTGCTTCCCACAATTAAATGTCATTAATTCCTGTAACACGGGAAGAAATCCTGCAGTTCCCATGTGAGCACATTTGGGAACAGAGACTGTGTCTGTGAACCAAGTCAGAGAGAGACCGACAAGACTCTCTGCTGGGACAGGTTCCTCAGAGGCCAATGCTGCAGGCCCTTGCCTTTAGAATTACTGGTGGACAGGTATGCGCCCTCAAAAACTCTTGATTCCCCATATCTAAAATGTGTTTGGGGTCCATTTTTCTCTAGCCATGTGACCCTGCCATAAGAAGCACCTATGTTTGTCTTTGCAAATCACTGAGTGTGATTTAGTTAATGTTGTCTTTGGGTGTCTGCTACCTCATCCTTCCCATATTGACTTCAGCTGTAGATTTACAGCAGGCCTACCAGCCCTGCTGAGAGTTAGAGTACCAACGAGGAGCAGAGGCCGAGCAAGACTCCTCAAGGGTCACGTGTTTCTTAGCAGGATCTAGTCATATTTAATTCAGACTCTTATTTCTTTGTGCTTTGGAATTAAATTGACTTTAAACTTTCCTAGACAGCAAGTTTTGTTTGCAGTGTATGTATGGTTCACCAAGACCCAAAAATTTATTGCTTTATTAAGACAGTTGTACTTACATTATCTCAATTAATGAGTAATTGATTATCTCAATATACTGAGTAAGAAGTGTGGGAAGTAGTCTTCCTGGTGTCCCAGTAGTATATGAATAGGGGGGTGTGTATGTGTGTGTGTGAACATGTTTTTACCTAGTTGCAGCCTAAGTAAATGCATGTCTTATATGTAAGGAATTCCAGTCCCCTTGGGACCAGCTCCTCTCTTTTTCTCTGCATGTGCCCTGAACCCTGTAGTCCTCAGTTTATTCATGTTTTCAGCTCATGACTTCTCTGGCCTAGGGGCCACCCCATTCGGCTTCTCCTTGCATGGATATAGTCTTTCACACCTGCAGCAATCCAGTCTCTCTCACATACATATGGCATTTAGAGACCCTCAGGACACCCTCTAAACCAGAGATCTTTAGGATAGACAAGGACAGGGAGAAGTTGCCCAACTTAGGACATAGCTGCCCAGGCAGCAGGTGTAGAATATGGAGCAGTTCCCCTTAGACTAAAGAATGGCCTGAAAGACAAAGACTTTTATCACTTACTCAAAAGGATGTGCACACACATGACTTGCTTAGCACCAGTAGGTACATATTTCCATCACTATGGTACAATTAAGCACTACTTGCCGACAGCACATTTCAGTTGCCGTATCCCGTATTAGTTAGCTACGACAACATACCACAGACTATGATTTAAACAACCATGGGAACTTCTCACAGCTCTGGGGACTGACCATGTCACATCAAGGTGTGGCATCTTTGGTTTCTTTTGAGACCCTCTCTGTCATGGAGATGCCCATCTGTTTTTCACATGACTGTCCTGTGCCTACCTGTGTTCAGCAGTCATATAGGATCAGAGCCCACTTACATGACTTCATTTTGCTCACTTTATGTTAATTACCCATCCAAAGGCCTTGTCTCCAAATGCAGTCACATTCTGAGGTATTGGGGATTAGGACCCCAAAGGATGGATTTTAGACCCTAACACCATGGGTGTAGGTTGCACTCATGAATGTTGTGCATAATGTACAGATGTTGCTAGCCTTCCAGCGGTAATTCACGACGAATAGGAGTCGAGCCTCGGGTTCAGTGACGAGACTCATTACTCCTTTCAAAACCTGCTGCTGCTTTGTCTGTGTCTAACTGGCCGTTGGCACATGGCGAGGCACGCAAGAGTTTTGCTTCCTTGTCTCCCAGTCCTAAACCTGTGTGGTTATTTTTACCCACATAGATTGTCCAAAGAGAGGAGCAGACACTGGCGGTGAAAGTACAGAGTGAAGAAACAAGAAGTGCCCCCAGAAAGTGAAAGTGGTTGAGTTAGGAGATTTGTCATGGCAACAGCATAGTGAAGCTTGCCGGAGTCCTGGGCCTATGTGAAGGTAGCACACACCCGGTATAGAAATAGACCGACTGCTGTAAAATCACAGTAAGGGCATCGAACATTATTTCCTTTGCATTTAAATTGCACTAGGAACGGGAAGCAACTTATGGCTGCAATCGAGCATTCTACTTTAGATTGAAGCCCACAGTGGCAGTAATTCCCGGACAATTTGGTGTTCAGGCAGAAGTACGGAAGTTAGTTGATTTACTGAAGGAAAACTAATGATATAAAGATTATAGAAGAACCTCTTCTAAGTTAGAGAAAGGGAGTGAATATGATCAAAACACACTGAGTAAGATCCTCAAAGAACTAATACAAATCCAAAAATAAAAATATAAAGAGCCTCTCTGGCTCTGTGTAGCTTAAGATTTATTGGGGTTGAGGCTGGGGCTTTCCTTTCTCAGAGAGCCTCAGACTGCTCCTTTGATGTCTTGTGTCATTTGATATGTGTGTGTTCTCCTCCCTCCTCATTGGGCTGGCCGTGAGCATGCTTTAAGGAGAACAAGTGCTCCAATCTTAGCACGAGCTCATTGTTTTAATGCTTTCCTCCCCAATGGGTGAATGCATAGACCAGAGAATTGGTCGTGTGGTAGTGGCATGTGACCCTGAATCAGGGCTCAGTAACTGGTGGAGAAGCCTGGAAGAGATGGTTTGGCCCAAGCCTTGCATTCATGAACGTGTCTTGGTGTACCCTTCCTGATGTGATCTCCAAGTGTGGTTACAGTCTTAATCATCTTACTTTTCTTGTCGGTGTTAATGAGCATTACCCTCAGTAAGCAATGGCTTTGAACCAAAAGCCTGCCCCTCCCTCTCAGTATTTCCTTGAAGTAGAGATGGCCTGGGTCTTCCTGGAGAGCTCAACGGAAAAATGGGCAGATGTCGTTGTTTGTTTTTTGGCTTTTTTGTTCTTTTTGGGGGGCCCTCCACCCAGCTCCCAAATAAATCACACACAGAGGCTTATTCTTAATTATGAATGCCCGGCCTTAGCTTGGCTTAGTTTTATCCTGACTACTTTTTACCTCTGGGCTTTTCCTTTTCTCGAACTTCTGTAAATCTTACTCTTGCTCCGTGGCTGGCTGTGTAGCTGGGTGGCTGGCCCTTGGAGTCATCTTCCTCCTCTGGCTGCTAGAGCTTAGCTCTCCAATCCCTCTTCCCAGATTTCTCCTTCTATTTATTCTCTCTGCCTTCCAGCCCCACCTATCCTTTCTCCTGCCTTGCTATTGGCCAGTTCTTTATTAGACCATCAGGTGTTTTACACAGGCACAGTAACACAGCTTCACAGAGTTAAACAAATGCAACATAAACAAAAGTAACACTCCTTAAAATAATATTCTACTACAGGCAGAGGTCTCGGCCATGTGTGACTTGGTAGTGGAAAATGGGCAGAGGTCTCAGCCACATGTGACTTGGTAGTGGCTGGACAGGTGGTCTTGGGATATGGAAGTTGAACTGCATTTCTTGATGTTGCCCATTGTTTCTCTAAGGATATCTCAATGGTGACAAAGTCTCTCAGATTCTTTCATTCTGCCCATGTCAGTCAGAGCGCTGCATGTGCCTGGCTGTAAGTACAGAGTCTCAGTGGTCTTGTGTGTTTGGTTAGGGTCCTCAGAGCCAGACATTTGGGAAGCTTCTGTCTTCGAAGTTATTCCTGAATAGAATGTTGAGATTCAAACTGCTCAAAAGCTGGGGTGGGATGAAGGGGTGTTTGAAACAGGGCCATGGTGTATAGCACAAGGTGGCCTTGAACTTGTGATCAGCTTCCCAGATTCTGAGATTACAAGTGTGTATCACCATACCCTGCCTGTGGGTTCTTAGTGGATTGCGTGGCTTGAAATAACGTTGCCTCTCCCTGTACTAATTTTCCTGTTTGATATTCCAACTTGAAATAATGTACTTATATACCTCAGCCTTCTTTGTCACCTCAGACCCACCCCAGCTCTTTAAATGGCTCCCTCTGCCACTGGGGCCAAAGAAAGGCCTTGGTTCACTTTGCTCTAATAGTGACCTGAGGTTGTTGAACAGAAACTAGAAAACTCACTGTACCAGAAATGCAGTAAGCCAAGGTTGCTTGCTTCCCATCTAGGTCTAGGGCCAGCATTGTGTATTTAAGTCCAGTTCAAGGAGAACTGCAAATACAGTTGACTGTCAAGTTGTCCAACAACAAATGCCTGAAATAAGCAAATAGTTGCATTCCTTTAATCCTAGCACCCTGGAGCCTGAGGCAGGAGGATTATTAGTTCAAGACCAGCATGGGCTACATGTCCATACCCGTCTTCAAATGAAATAAGTGGGGGTGTCTGTCTATTGAGTGAATGTCATCCATCATGACATATTGCCCATTGTACCATTATGTCGGTAGGAATCCTGTTTTGTGAGCTCCTTAGACTCCACATTAACCCATCTCTTGAATATATGTGAGGCATTTGTTAGCAGCAGACAATTTGAGAACAGGTATGCCCTCTGTGTGGGTATGTTCTTACACTGGTGGGCATTTCCTCAGTAACAATTGATGGAGGGGATAAACGGATTCTTGAGAGGGCTTGTAGTCATTGGGCAGAACAAGACTGAACGTGCCACTGTTGGACTACTGAAAGATTTGAGTTCCAAGGGAAAGCTGCCAGAATGTCCCAGTAGTATGCGCTTTGTGCTGAGACGGTGGTGACACGTCTGGACCTGTAGTCCTTGGGATTCTCCTCAATGTGTAGAGGATTCGGCTTGTTATAGCCGCTTCTTTTAGTAAGAATACATATAGACTGCTTGACTCTCATCATTTTAAGTGCACGTATCAGTAAAATGAAGTGCGTTCACAATCTTACGCAGCTGTCAACACCGGGACCCCTTTAGGGTCCCCCCACCCTGCAGCCCAGGTGACCACTGAGCTTCTGTCCCGTGAGTGGCAGCTCGCAGTATTTGTCCCTTTGTCTGGGGGATTTCCCTGGAGGGTATTCAGCTTTATGTATACCTTTCTTAAGTCTTTGCTTTTGGAGACTGTAGTAATGGAAACCTTAGCTGTTGTTCCAAGCCCTAGGTCTGGAGTTCTGCCACACCCTGTGATGGAAAGGCACAGCCGCAGTTTCGTTGTTACTATTTCATATTCCTATTATAAGAATATGCCTCACAGTGGAACTGTAAATTCTCTTTAAAAGTCTACATTGTAGTTGTTAGCATTACTCTTCTGGTTTGGGGATCATGTCTGTGTTCTTAGTGTTCAGGGTCTCAGGGCTGAAGGAGACCAACTTAGCTTTTCAGGCTTTTACCCTTGACTTTGGAGATGTGAGTTGTCCCCGGAAAACACCAGTGTGTAGTTTTCCTTCACATCCTTTAACGCAGAGCCTGGTGTCTCTCTGTCTCTGTCTCTCTCTGTCTCTGTGTGTGTCTGTATGTGTCTGTGTTTCTGTCTCTCTGTGGGTCTGTCTGTCTGTATCTCTGTCTCTGTCTCTTTCTCTCTCTGTGTGTGTATCTCTGTCTCTGTCTCTCTCTCTGTGTATCTCTGTCTCTCTGTGTGTGTCTCTGTCTCTCTCTGTGTCTCTGTGTCTCTTTCTCTCCCTGTGCTAACTAGAGTCCCTAAAGGAGGAACCTCCCCCACCACCACCCAGAGGAAAAAAAGAAATCCCTGTCGGGTAGGGGCACAACAAATATCAGACTTAGTGTCAGAATACTCTTTTTGTTTCGTTTTTGTTTTTTTTCCATTTACCATCTATGGTCTAGTGATCTCCAGAATTGCTGCTTTGCGTGTATCTAGAGATAGTTTAGGCCACGGTAAGGGGGCTCTGCCCCACTGCCTGGTGCATTTGGAGAGGCAAGGGTGGGAACAATGGGCAGAGTGCCTTTTTGTTCACATGCCCCTCTTTACCTATTCACAATCGTGCAGCCGCTTTGCTGTGATGGGGAGGGGGGACGTCACGTGTAACTCCACCTCATCACCACCACCCCCTCCCGGCTGAGAAGGAGCATAATGCCTGCTTTCTAGACCTTCCGTCATTCAGTGGAAGATGTAGTTGGCGTGTGTCGGGATGACAGAGGGCCGCGATGGAAGCCTGCACGTGTGGCTGATGACCGGGGGCTGCCATGTGCTTGCAAGCATCCAGTGTCTGCTCCAGAGCGGCTGTTCCTGCATGGCCGCCGCCTGCCCATCCTCGTCCGAACCGCTGCTTTCTTAAGAATCATTGGAGAGCAAGGCTGTCCCTCCCTTGCTTGTGCATGCACATCCTGTTTCGTGAAAACGTATTTTTCTTTTGAGCAAAATTGAAA
>CABHPH010123656.1:7036-17702 GCA_902168325.1 Peromyscus nudipes
TTGTTGTCTAAATTTTAGTTATAATTTGGGTGTATGCGCCTGGGTGTGTGCATTTGGCACTCACGAGAGGAGTTGGATTCCCTGTAACAGCCCATGGAAGTCAAAAGAAACGTAAGATCCCTGGAGTGGCAGTGGTGAGTCACCGTCACACATGCTGGGAACCAAACCAGGGCCTCCGGAAGAGCAGTCAGTGTTCTGAGGAGCTGAGCATCTCTCCAGGTCCAGTTTATTTATTTTACTTATTTATTTATTTTGTTTTTTTGAGACAGAGTTTCTTTGTGTAGCCCTGGCTGGTCTTGAACTCACAGAGATCCACCTGCCTCTGCCTCCCTAGTGCTGGGATTAAAGTCATGTGCTACCACCACTGCCTAGCTTGGAGGAAGGTTTTTTTGGTTTTGGTTTTTGTTTTTTAAATATGCATTGGTGTTTTGCCTGCATGTATGTATGTGTGAGGGTGTCAGATCTTGGATTTGCAGACAGTTGTACCTGCCATGTGGGTGCTGGGATTTGAACCTGGGTGCTCTGGAAAAGCAGTCAGTATTTTTTTTGTTTTGTTTTGTTTTGTTTTGTTTTGTTTTTTGAGACAGGGTTTCTCTGTGTAGTTTTGGTGCCTGTCCTGGATCTCAATCTGTAGACCAGGCTGGCCTTAAACTCACAGGGATCTGCCTGGCTCTGCCTCCCGAGTGCTGGGATTAAAGGCGTGTGCCACAGCTGCTTGGTAGGCCCGTAGTTATTCTTAACTGATGAGCCATCTCTCCAGCCCAGAGGAAGTGTTCTTAATGTTTGAGCCATCTCCAGCCCCTCCTTCCACCTTAGTTTTGGAAAGGAGGTGTCTCTCTGAACATGGAGCTTACTGAGTATCCAGACTGGCTGGTCAACAAATTCCAGAACCTTCCTGTCTCTGCCTTTCCACCGCTGACATTAAGGTTGCAGGCCACCATCCCCGGCTTTCATGTGGGGATCCACACTCAGGTCTTTGTGATTCAGTGGCAAGCACTTCACTGACTGACCATCTCCTTCAGCTTTTGAGGCAGCTCTCAAAAGCCGCAACCAGGCAGGCTTCAAATCCACTCTCCTGTCCAATGCTTCAAAATTGTCCCAATTGTTGGCATTACATGTATATATTGTTATTTTCATGAGGAATGTACAATCTAGGTAGAAAATAAGAATAAGGTGAATACATTGGACCCTGGGGGCACAGGCCTGTAATCCCAGCTCTCAGAAATGGAAGGCCAGAGGATGGCAAGTTCAAGGCCTGCCTGAAGTGCATCATGAATTCAATGCTGTGGGGGCAATTTAGTGATTCTTTCAAGTAAAAAACAAAGCCTAGGATATAACTCAGTAGTAGTTGCCTGGTGATTTCCAAGCCTTAGGAATACTCACTCCCAGTATTAATGGAGGAAAAAGAAAAGGAGAATGAAAATACAGTCAAAAGTTCTTTTTTTATATTTTATTTTTAATTATGTGTCTGTGTGTATCTGTGTATAGCTCTGTACACATAAGTGTAATGCCCTGTGGAGGTCAGAAGAAGATATCATATCCCCTGGAGATGGAGTTACAGGTAGCTGTTAGCTATCTGACTTCAGTGCTGGAACGAAACTCAGGTCCTCTGCAAAAGCAACAAGTGTTCCTAACCACTGAGCCATCTTTCCTGCCCCCCAGGATAAAGTTCTTAACTCATGACTCAGCTGCCAACTCTATTCATCTCTGTGGCCTCAACTTGTCTGTTCTTTTTAAAATTATTAATAATAATAATTGCAATTATTATTATTATTTGGTTTTCTGAGACAGGGTTTCTCTGTGAAGCTTTGGCTGTCCTGGATCTCACTCTGTATTCCAGGCTGGCCTTGAACTCACAGAGATCCTCCTGCCTGCCTCCCCAGTGCTGGGATTAAAGGCGTGCATGGCCATCGCCTGGCTTTTTAAAATTATTTATTATTGTGTTCGTGGTGTGTGATTCTGGCTGTACATGTACCACAGCTGGCATGTGGAAGTCAGAGGACAGCTGTGTGAAGTTGGTTCTCTCCTTCCACCTCTTGGAGGATTCTGGGAATCTAATGCCAGTCATCAGGCTTGACTGCAAGCACTTACTCACCGAGCCATCTGGACGGCCCTCGTTTGCCGTCTGTTTTTGTTTTTGATTCTTGGAGACTGGTCTCTCTTTATGGCCCAGCTTGGCCTTGAACTCAGTCCTTTGGCCTTGCTACCTGTGGTGTCGTAGTTTCCTCTGAGGACTGAAACCTTCCATCCTGCATGAAGCACCTTGAGCAGAACTCAAAGCAGCTTCAGGAAGTCCCTGAAACAGACCAGGTTCTCTAGGCCCTTCCCTGCCAGAGAAGCCATAAAAGGGTTCCTCTCTGACAAAAGGAAGCTGAGCTGCAAAGAAGACTCAGAAGAGCCAGGCTCTGAGCTGCCTGGAAGAGGTTCAGACCACCTGAGGACCTGGAAAGGACACTCTCCAACCTGCTGAGTGGCCTCCAGGCTGTACAGTGTGCTCCAGGTTCCCAGCTTTGGGAGCTGTCAGCCATGCTGGGGTAGGTTTTGGTGATACAGCTGTCTTTGGGTCATTTCTGTTCCTGTAAGTGACCCCTCACCCATATTCCTGTAAATAACTCCAATAAAACTCATGGTTCACCAAGTTGAACTTTGGCGGGCTTCCTATCTGGAGTGAGTAGATCTGGGGTGAGTAGACGATTGAATTGAGTCTCCCCAGGAAAGTTTGGTCACACACCACCACATACAGTTTGTCCTTTCTTTCTTTAGAAATTGTCAGCTGTATTTTTTATATATATATATTTATTTATTATGTATACAGCGTTCTGCCTGCATGTATATCTGCAGGCCAGAAGAGGGCATCAGATCTCACTATAGATGGTTGTGAGCCACCATGTGGGTGCTGGGAATTGAACTAAGGACCTCTGGAAAAGCAGACAGTGCTCTTAGCCATTTCTCCAGCCCCCAGCTCGTCCTTTCTTGCCCTGCCCTAGCCATATCGGTATACTGTGGGGGGGTCTTCCTGCTGCCTCTTCTTCTGCACTAAGTCTTCACACTTACTCTTCTGCCTAGAACTCTCTTTCCAACTTCCAGCTTGTACTCCTTCCCTGCTCCATACATTCCTACTCGTCCTTTGGGTGTCTGCTCAAAAATGTTCTGTTGTTTCTGAAACAAGCTCTGGGTAGCCCTGGGTACCTGAACCCTGCACTCTGCGTAGACCCTCATACCTCTGCCTTCTGAGTGGGTTCTGGGCTTACAGGTGTGTACTACAGCAGGCCAAAATTCTTTTTTTTTAAAGATCTTTATTATTTATTTATGTATGAGTGTTTTATCTGCATATACAACTTTAAGCCAGAAGAGGGCGCCAGATCTCATTTACGGATGGTTGTGAGCCACCATGTGATTGCTGGGAGTTGAACTCAGGACCTCTGGAAGACCAGGCAGTGCTCTTAACCACCAAGCCATCTCTCCAGCCCCAGAATTCTTATCCTTGTGTGGCTATCCTTTGTTCTCTAAGCTACTTTAGACTGTTATATAGCTGTCCAGCAGTGCAGACCGCCCCATTGGAGTGTGTGTGCCAGTCAGTGGGGAGGCCAGAGGCTGATGTGTCTTCCTTCCTGGCTCTCTGCCTTGTTTTTGAGATTGGATTTTCTACTGAAGCTGAGGTTCATCTTCTTGGCTAGAATTGCTAGCCAGCGAGCTCCTGGGATTCTCCTGACATTCCCCACCCCGCCTCAGCACACAGACCACCATGACATGTGGCTTTTGGTGGGTTTAAGGGATCCAAATTCAAATGCAAGTCTCCAGTCTGTGCAGCAAGCTCTTTATCTACGGAGCCACCTCCCCAACCCCATGCCTCCCCTATTGTAATGTGTGACTTTATTATCTACTAGACTGTGAATCCGTGAGGACATCTGTGCCTTATGCTACTCAGAACCCACGAATCGGGAGATAAGGGGCTGTTGGAAAACCTGCTTAGTAAGCTGCTGGACAGGTAAACTGAGTTTAATCCCTGGAACCCATATTTAAAAGAAAAAGATGGCCAGCTGGTGTTCACTTCAATCCCACGGCACTGAGGTGGCAGAGACAGGAGATCGTTGTGGCTCACTGGCCAGACAGCCTTGCTCACTTGGCTAGCCCCAGGACACTGAGAGACCCTGTCTTAGAAAATGAGAGTGATCTAGGCGTGGTGGCGGTGCACACCCTTGATCCCAGCACTAGGCAGCAGAGGCAAGTGGATCTCTTTGAGTTTGAGGCTAGTCTGGTCTATGTCTCAAGTTCAACCAGGGCTACAGCGTAAGACCCTATGTCAAAAAATGGGGCGGGGGGGGGGGGTGAGGGGGAAGGGGAGGGTATGCTGACACTTGAAGATGACACCCCAGGTTGACCTCTGACCTCTATATATGCATGCATGCACTTGTACACAGGTGAACACACACACACACACACACACACACACACAAAGAATCAAGATGATAAGGAAGAAATGGTAGCAAGATGACAGTTATATCACGTGATAATATTCTTATGGGGAAGGTCTGATTTTTGTTTTTTTTGATTTTCAAGACAAGATTTCTCTGTGTAATAGCCCCTGGCTGTCATGGAACTCACTCTGTAGACCAGACTGGCCTTGAACTCGCTGGCTGGCTCAGAACTTACAGTGATCTCTGTCTCTGCCTCCTGAGTGCTGAGGTTTTTGGTGTGATCCACCATCACTCTGCTCCAGACCCTCCCCCCAGTTTTTTTTTTTTTTTTACCTTGCCGGAAATTTACCCAGGGCCTGTGTGTGCTGGGCAAATGTTCCTCTATATCTGAGCTCCTTTTTTAATGTATACCCAGGCCTAGTAATAGTTGACCTAGCACATAATTAGCAGTAAACTTAAAAAGTAATGAGGAGCTTTCAGAAACAGAACGGACTGGAGAGACAGGTCAGCGGTTCTCCCATGGGGTTCGGTTCCCAGCACTGCAGCCCACAATCCTCTGTAACTCCAGTCCCAGGGGAGCCGGCTACACCCTCTTCTGGCCTCTGAGGGCACCAGGAATGTACATGGTACACAGATACGCATGCACTCAAAACACCTCAATTCATAGAATAAACAAATAAATGAAACTAATTAGAAAGAAACAAAAAACTAAAAACGATGAGGGTTAACGTAAAAAGACTAGGAGAATTAAAATGGAAACAATTGAAAACTAACGCTTTTAGAGGAGTGGTGGCGGTGGCGGTGCACGTCTTTAATCCCAGCACTCCGGAGGCAGAGGCAGGTGGATCTCTGTGAGTTCAAGGCCAGCCTGGTCTACAGCGTGAATTCCAGGACCATAGAGAAACCGTCTTGAAAAAGAAAAGAAAACTAATGTTTTTGGCTGTGTACAAGAGGAGCAAATGGTATTCATTACAGATATTCTAGGCTTTGGGGTCCTTCCTGTGTTCCTGGGTGATTTTATGCTACCCTGAGTAAATTAAACAAGCATGGTGATGCAGCGCTTTGGAGCAGAGAGAGGAAGATTAACTGTCTCAGCTACACAGTGTGTTTCAGGCAGCCTGGACTACACAACCCCCTGTTTCAAAGAACAACAACAACAAAAGTCTAAGTATGTGGTTCCATTTTCTATAATCCCTAACATCTTGATATTCACGGTGACTCATGCCTGTAATGCCAACACTCAGGAGACTGAGGCAGGAGAATTACTGAGAGGGATCAACCTGGGCTATGGCGTGAAACCCTCTCAAAAACTAAATTAGTTCACACACATACATGCATACAAAGAAGTTTTAAAAGGTTAAATGACAGCATGGTGTGGTGGCACATACCTTTAATCCTAGCCCTCCAGAGACAGAGGCAGGTTGGTTTCTGTGAGTTTAAGGCCACCCTGGTCTACTTGGAGAGTTCAAGGCCAGCAGGGGCTTCATAGTGAGATCCTGTCTCAAAAACAAAACAAAATTAAACGATATCTTTATGGTTTTTTTTTTATTTGTTTGTTTGTTTTTCAAGACTGGGTTTCACCATGTAGCACTGGCTGTTCTGGAACCTACTCTGTAGACCAGGCTGGCCTCGAACTTGCAGAGATCCACCTGCCTCTGCCTCCTGAGTGCTGGGATTCAAGGCGTGCGCCGCCACCACCTATGTTATTGTTATTAAACACCACGGACGTGTTATTAAAATGTTAGTAAAAGAGTTTATTAAATACGTTGCAAGAAGACAGCAGGAGGAACAGTAGGTAGAGTCCATCTTTTGATTTTCGTTGGTTTGTATGTAGCTCAGGCTGGCTCTAAACTCCTGGCTAGAGACTGAACTCAGGCCTTACCAGATGCTAAGCATGACAGCCATCCCTGGCGTGTCCCTAGCCCAGCTGAGGCTCAGTGTGGTGAGGATCGGTCTCTCTCATCAGTCAGGCGGGAACTCAGCTTGACAAAACCGGAGTCAGTGAACAGCTTGTAATCCACCCCGCCCCGCCTCGTTCCTTTTCATCTTTCATGTGTTTATTTATTCCTCTTCTTATTGCTTGCCAGACATCATAGCTAAATGCTAGGGGTAGGAAGACAAAGGACACCGTTCCCGCGGGGTGTGGTGGCTCACAGATGTGAGCACTCTGGAGGCCGAAGGAGGTTGTGACCAGAAGATCAGCGCGGCTACACAGTGACAAGTAGTGACGTAATGAGTTCCAGGCCAGCAGGACGACAGAGTGACACCCTGGTGGTCGTTGTTGTTGTTTAACCAAACTTCCTGTTTTTATTTATTTTATTACATTTCTCTGAGAAAATTTTAATTTATTTCCCAGAAGCATAACTCGTCATACTTGTGCTGGACCCGGCGCACCGCCTCTTTGCCGGTCTGAGTTCGGCTCCATTGCAGCCTGTCCTGTGTTCCCATCTGGGCTGCTGAAACCTGGCCTAGCCAGCACCACAGAGAAGTTCAGGCCCTAGGTCCTAACGCTTGAGTCGTAGTTGATGCCCAGGTCGGTGCGTTCCTGGACTCCAAACCCGACATTTCCAACATCCGGACAGTTATCTTTTCGTAGCTCAGACTCAGCACCTTCCGAGCTTTTCCAGGATTCCCTCTGCCTTGGTCCCTCTGTGCAGCGAAGAGCAGTCTTTTCATTTCTCCTGATGCCAAAGGACCTGCTGGTGCCCTTAGCTTTGGGAAATGCAGGGTGTCTGGCCTTGGCTGCCCTGGTCGGTCTGTTTCTGCTCTTCCACACACAGACATTGAGGCACAGCTTGTGGATACAAAGTTCCTGCCCAGGTTCTCCTTTCAGCACGGTTCTGTGCTGTGATGGAGAACAGGAAGAGCAAACTTCCTATTTATTTTTTTTAAATTTATTTAGTTTTTTTTGAGACAGTCTCACTAGGTAGCCTTCACTGGCCTGGAACTCAGACCAGGCAGATCCACCTGCCTCTGCCTCCTGAGTGCTGGGATTAAAGGTGTGCACCATCACACCTGGCTAATCCCATTTTTAGACTGAGTGGTGAGTACATATTAAAACTAAAATGGACATACCCAATAATATTATTATAATAATAATATAAATAATTGTATACGTGGGACTGAAGCTCAGCAGAAGACCTAAGCTGGACACCTGGATTTCTTGATGAGTAGTATACAGTCAGTCATTGTGATGGGGGTGAGGATTATCTCGGTTACAGAGAATGCACAGCAAAAGAGGGTGCCTAGGGATGTGACTTTAGAGACCACCCACACTTAAGGAGAGGTTAAGGAAGCCATTCACAGATTTGAGAAATATTTATTAAGCCACTTATCTCTGTCAAGAGAAAAAGAGCCCTCTGAGGTCAAAGAGGAAAAGATTTCAAGGAAGGAGAAGAGAGGTCAGTGGGGTCAAATACCATTCTGGGGACAGAGGGACAAAGGCTGAAGAGCTGTTCAAGAGCTGACTGTGACCAGGAGGTCACTGACAGCCTTGATGACAACAGCCTCTGGGGCTGGAGGAAACAAAAAGAAAATGATTCCGGATTAATGAGACTCTAGAAAACAATCCAGCAATGATTTATGACTCCAGAAGCCGCGCACTGAATGCAGACACAGACCAAGAGGAAGTTTGGAGCTTGGTTCTGTTTTGTTTTTGATACGCTCTAGCCTCAAGCTCAGGGTTCTCCCCCGTTGGAATTACAGACATGTGCTACTATGGCCATCTGAAATCCCGACTGTATTTGTGTTTGACATTAGGGATGAACCTAGTGCTTGGAGGGTTTTGGGGAGCACTTCAGTAATGAGCTGCAGTCATAGCCCATGTTTATTTTGAGACAGGATCTCACATTATAGCCCAGGCTGCCCCTAAACTCCCAGCAACCCTCCTGACTACCTCAGCCTTCCAAATACTCTGGATTACAGGAAGGAGCTACCATACCCTGCTTTGATTTTTTTTTTTTCATACTGGTCTCAAGTTACCCAGGCTAGTCTTGAATTCCTGATTCTCCTGCCTCTACCTCCAAAATGTTGGAATCATAGGCAAGTGTTAAAACCTTATGAGACATACTGGAACACACACACACACACACACACACACACACACACATTGAAGGAAAGAGGTCGATTGAAAAGAAAAGCCAAGTGTGGCAGCATATGCCTTTATTCCCAGCATTTGGGAGGCAGAGACAGGCAGATCTCTGTGAGTTCAAGGCCAGCCTGGTCTACAGAGTGAGTTCCAGGACAGTCAGGGTTCTGCTACACAGAGAAGCCTTGTGTTGAAAAACAACAACAATATAATAACAACAACAACAACCAAACAAAACAAATGGAAAAACAAAAAACAAAGGAAAGGAATAAAAATAAAGGAAAGAACGGGCTGTTGAGACGGCCCTAGCAGTGAGGAGCACTGGCTGCTCTTACAGAGAATCTGGCTTCACTTCCCAGCGCCCACATGACACTCATCTTCAACTTCTGCTTCAGGGGATCCAGCAGCCTCTTCTGACGTCCACAGGTACGGCATGCATGTAGTACATGTACCTCATGTACATGCATGCAGCAAAACATACACATAAAATAAACCTAAAAAAATAAAGAAGAGCTCGGATGGTGGCCTAAGTCTATAATCCCAACACTTTAGAGGCTGAGACAGGAAGATCACAAATCCCAGGCCAGACTCTGTCTTAGGATAGTTATTATCAGAGTGAGACTTGGCACTCCACACCTGTAACCCCCGCACTCAGGAGGCTGAGACAGGAAAATTGCCAGGGCTTGAAGCTACTTTGGTCTATATAGAAAGCACCAGGCCAGCCTGGACTACAGAGTGAGACTCTGTCTCAACACCCTACCACCAAAAATCATAATTATAGTAAATAAGACAATTTTAAAAGGATGAGTGTTATACACAGTGGCACACCCCCATAGTCCCAGTTACTCTGGTGACTGAGGCAGGAAGATTGTTTAAACATGCCTGGGAATTTGGAGGTCACCTTGAGCAACAAACTGAGACTCAGTCTCAAACAGATAAAAGAGGAGGTATTTAAAGATGTAGAATTATATGTTCCTAAGTAGAAAAAATAAGTTCATTTTTTTCAACTAATGTGTTAACAATGAATACTTACTAGCCTGGCATGGTAAGTAAAGGCAGAAGGATTGGGAGTTCAAGGTCATCTGTGCAGGGGCTATTTCCAAACGAAAATAAATGTGTATCTGGGAAAATGGCTCCAGAGTGATAGCCACATGGTCCTAATGATTCAAGCTTCCCAAGACTCATGCAAAAAGCCAGATGTAGAGGCACAAATCCTGGAGCCCACACTCCTAAGCAGCTGTGGGATGGAGACAGGAATATCCTTAAGCTCAAAAGCCCGCTACCCTGGAGGCCACAGCACAGCAGCAGAAATGAGAACTTGCCTTGGCCAGGTGGAAGGAGAGAGCGGAATTCTAGAAGCTGTCCTTCACACGTGGTCGGGCTCCTGTGTGGACACGTGCATAGATACAATGCTAAAAACTTAGGGAAGTTGTTAATGTCTGCCGTGTGCTGCTTCTGTGCCAGATAGAACTGGTGAGCACGGAGTGTTGAGTAGAATGAACAGAGTAAGCTGGGGCATGGCGGCACTGGCCAGAGTTCCAGCTACTTGGAAGGCTGACAAGGGAGAATTGAAATTTCAAGGCCAATCTGGACTAAAAACCAGCCTTCAAAATTATTCACACTTTGTTTCAAGATATTAAAAACAAAGAAAGAAAGAAAAAAGAAAGAGAGAGAGAGGGGCTGGGATGTAGCTCAAAGCTGCCCAGCAGTGGTGGCACACGCCTTTAATCCCAGTGGTCCGGAGGGAGAGGCAGGCGGATCTCTGTGAGTTTGAGGCCAGCCTGGTCTACAGAGGGAGTTCCAGGACAGCCAGAGCTACACACAGAAGCCCTGTCTCAAAAAAAAAAAAAAAAACCCAAACAAAAAAGAAAACCCAACAGAATGCTGAAAGCTGAGAGCTACACATACATACATACACACATTCATACATGCTCTCACACACAAGCACATACACACACAGTCACAAACACACACATGCGGGCTCACACACACTCACATGTATGCATTCCTTAACACACACACATGCATCCACACGCACACTTGTGTGCATGCATACATACTCTCCCATACATGCATCCATGGGGCAGACAGGGGATGTGGATGCCTCTTCCACAGGAGACTTGTGTTGATACAGACAAACACATCTGTAGGAGACAAAAAT